>CAUDMG010002752.1:0-12500 GCA_958450375.1 Homarus gammarus | reverse complement strand
ATTAGTACACAATATTATTTAATTTCTGCTATATTATGCAAATGAGGCATTCAATGTATAGGCAATAGTTTATAAAAATTATATATTATGTTGTGTGTTTTATAACCTATGTATCAACCTGCAACAACCTGTATTCAACCTGTACTAACCTTTATCAACCTGTATTTAACCTGCACTAACCTGTATTTCTCCACTACATAAACTATCCCCCCCCCCCTGTAGCTCTCTTCCGGTTGACATTCACAATAAAAAAAAATATATATAATAAAACAATAAAAAAATAAATAAAATAAATAAAAATAAATAAAAATAAATTAATACAGCCGTTGGAGTCACTTTATATTAACTATTTCATCCCCATAATGAGGTTTCAGCCCATTTACATAAAAAATAACAATAATCCAGTACAACGCGTCCATAATGAAGCAACAGCATTATTATGGAGATTAAATATTGTCAATGAAGCAATCAGGGTGAAGCGGCTTCCAACGCAGGGATTCGGACCAGCTTCGTTACCACCCGACACAGTGCTGCTGTTGAATTACGAGTACTGTAGATTAATGAAGATAAGATAAACTTGTAGATATAGAAGACGAGAGTAAGATAAGCCCAGCTCGCTATCTTAAGGGGTAAGCGGCCCCATGACCTCGCGTGGGTGTGTGTGTGTGTACGCACTTCGAGAACCCAATATTTTCAAGGAGATTTTAGTTCCAATTAATTCGTTAGGCGGAAAATTTTTGCTCGAGTCTCATTGTTCAATTGTTGACCCGAGTCAATATCTTCCTTCCTCTGCCTGGAGGAGGAGGGTGCCTGGAGGAGGTCGGTACCTGGAGGAGGAGGGTGCCTGGAGGAGGTCGGTACCTGGAGGAGGAGGAGGAGGGTGCCTGGAGGAGGTCGGTACCTGGAAGAGGAGGGGGGTGCCTGGAGGAGAAGGAGGGTGCCTGGAGGAGGAGAAGAAGGAGAAGGAGGGTGCCTGGAGGAGGAGAAGAAGGGTGCCTGGAGGAGGAGAAGAAGGGTGCCTGGAGGAGGAGAAGAAGGGTGCCTGGAGGAGGAGAAGAAGGGTGCCTGGAGGAGGTCAGCACCTGGAGGAGAAGGAGGAGGAGGACGGTGCCTGGAGGAGGAGGAGAAGGAGGACGGTGCCTGGAGGAAGAGGAGGAGGAGGAGGAGGACGGTGCCTGGATTAAGAGGAGGGGGAGGAGGACAACGGTGTTTGGAGGGGGAGGCTGATAGTGCCTGCAGGAGGGAGGGAGGGATCCAGATAGTGGGGCGGGGCCGTGAGTTGAACATCAGAAGTATAAACAAACTTCACTGAAATTGGTTTTCCTCGTCAACGTGGTTCAGAAAGCAGTATACTGAACCCCAGAATGAACCCACGACACCAGTGAGGAGGGGGGTAAGGTAAAGGAGAGGGGGGGGGGTAGGGGATATGATAGGGGAGAGAAGGGCATGGCAGGTGGTATGGTAGGGTAGGGCATGGCAGGTAGTATGGTAGGGGAGGGAAGGGCATGGCAGGTGGTAGGGTAGGGTAGGGTAGGGTAGGGTAGGGTAGGGGAGGGTAGGGTAGGGTAGGGTAGGGTAGGGTAGGGTAGGGGAGGGGAGGGGAGGGGAGGGTAGGGTAGGGGAAGGGAAAGCCAGTCACAGTGTGACATATAAACAAACTAGTTTTCAGCCCTTCTCTGCTAACGAACCTCTCAATTTACCTCTAGTGAGTGTACACGAGGGTGCCAGTGAGTGCCAGGGTGTCAGGGGAGAGTGTCAGGGTGTCAGGAGAAAGTGCCAAGGGGAGGGTGCCAGACTCCAAAATAATCCTTAAAAACAAGAAACACAAAGCAAATTAAAATAAAAGTAAAATAAAAGAGGAAATAAAGAAAGAAAGTAGAAAAACACACACACACACACACACACACACACACCCACACACACACACACACACACCGAGATTCCTTCATTTACATAATCTTTGCCAATATTATTCAACCGCAAACATGACAAAAACGCACACAAGAAATTAATGTTTGTCGAGTCGCTGGGGGCCAATGATTGTAGAGTGTGTTTGACCAGAGAGCCACTGTGTCTGTCTGTCTGTCTGCATGCATGTATGTATGTATGTATGTATGTATGTATGTATGTATGCATTTGTGTGTGTGTGTATGTATGTATGTATGTATGCATTTGTGTGTGTATGTATGTATGTATGTATGTATGTATGTATGTATGTATTGTGTGTGTGTGTGATGGGTAGCAATCAGCCTGGTCAGGACAGACAGGTAATGAGTCATTTACCTGGTGAATATTCCATCTCCCACACTTACCTGACCCTCCGTGGTAATATTCCAATGCAGCATGACCTGTGACCCGGGGGTGTGGTGACCTGTGACCTGAGGGTTGACCTCAGGGGGTGACCTAACCTAACCATTATCAGTGAAATAACGTAGATAACTATTGGCTCTGTCAATAGTTTATTTCTTATCACAAAATCTCAAGTGAGACTTCACCCCTCTATACCTTGGTAGAGGGGCCATGTACCGTGATAGAGGGGCCGTGTACCGTGGTAGAGGGGCCATGTACCGTGGTATAGGGGCCGTGTACCGTGGTAGAGGGGCCATGTGCCGTGGTATAGGGGCCGTGTACCGTGGTAGAGGGGCCGTGTACCGTGGTAGAGGGGCCGTGTACCGTGATAGAGGGGCCGTGTACCGTGGTAGAGGAGCCATGTACCGTGATAGAGGGGCCGTGTACCGTGGTAGAGGGGCCATGTACCGTGGTAGAGGGGCCGTGTACCGTGGTAGAGGAGCCATGTACCGTGATAGAGGGGCCGTGTACCGTGGTAGAGGGGCCATGTACCGTGATAGAGGGGCCGTGTACCGTGGTAGAGGGGCCATGTGCCGTGATAGAGGGGCCGTGTACCGTGGTATAGGGGCCGTGTACCGTGATAGAGGGGCCGTGTACCGTGGTATAGGGGCCATGTACCGTGATAGAGGGGCCGTGTACCGTGGTAGAGGAGCCATGTACCGTGATAGAGGGGCCGTGTACCGTGGTAGAGGGGCCATGTACCGTGGTATAGGGGCCGTGTACCGTGGTAGAGGGGCCATGTGCCGTGGTATAGGGGCCGTGTACCGTGGTAGAGGGGCCGTGTACCGTGGTAGAGGAGCCATGTACCGTTATAGAGGGGCCGTGTACCGTGGTAGAGGAGCCATGTACCGTGATAGAGGGGCCGTGTACCGTGGTAGAGGAGCCATGTACCGTGGTATAGGGGCCGTGTACCGTGGTAGAGGGGCCATGTACCGTGGTATAGGGGCCGTGTACCGTGGTAGAGGAGCCATGTACCGTTATAGAGGGGCCGTGTACCGTGGTAGAGAAGCCATGTACCGTGATATAGGGGTCGTGTACCGTGGTAGAGGAGCCATGTACCGTGATAGAGAGGCCGTGTACCGTGGTAGAGGGGCCGTGTACCGTGGTAGAGGAGCCATGTACCGTGATAGAGAGGCCATAATCCGTGGTATAGGGGCCATGTACTGTGATAAAGAGGCCGTGTACCGTGGTAGAGGAGCCATGTACCGTGGTATAGGGGCCATGTACTGTGATAAAGAGGCCATGTACAGTGGTAGAGAGGTCGTGTACCGTGGGAGAGGGGAGCCATGTACCGTAATAGAGGGGTCATGTACCGTAAGAGAGAGGTCATGTACCGTGATAGAGGGGCCATGTACCGTGGTAGAGAGGCCATGTACCGTGATAGAGGGGCCATTTACCGTGGTAGAAAGGCCATGTACCGTGGCAGTGTACCGTATTAAGAAAGGTCATGAGGTAGACACTGGATGGTACACACAACCCGGGAATCACTTTATTGTGAGGAGAATATAGGAGTCGGTCAGTGTGTGAGGTGGTTGGGGGAGGGGAGATAAGGGGGGAGGGGAGATGAGGGGGAGGGGAGATGAGGGGGAGATAAAGGGGGAAGTATGAGGGGAAGAGGAGGTGGTAAGTGTGAGGGAAAGATGTGAGGGGAAGATATGGCTAGGGAAGAGGGGAGGTGTGAGAAAAGGGAGGCTGGAGGAGTGAGTGGAGAGTGAGGGATGCGTGAGGGGGAAGAGGAGAAGGAGAGGTGTGAGGGGGGGGGAGAGGAGTGGTGTGTGAGAGGGATGGAGGAGGGGAGAGGCGTAAGGGAAGCGTTAACAATTTGGACAACTCCATACATATATACATACATACATACATACACTCGTCAGTCCTAGAAACAGTTATATCCTCATCATCAACAAGACGTGTTCCATAAATTTCCCTTCGTTTCCCAGACATCAAAGACGAAGCTGCTGTTAAATTGAAAAAAAATTATTGTGTTGACTTAGTTGGTCTTCCTCCCCGCGGGTTTGTTACCATTACTCTATACTTCCTCATCCTGTTCCTCTTCTTTCATCACCTCTTCCACCTCCCCATCCTCCTCCTCTCCTTTTGGTGTGGGAGGAACAAGGACCAACAACACGCTCGGGTGAGTAGATCCAACAAAAGACAACAACTGAAGCTTTATAATGGTTAAAAATAAAAACGTGTTGACCGTCTTAAAGGAAAACATCTGAGGGCTTTAACCTTAACTGAATAACAATGCACAATACCTCTCTCTCTCTCTCTCTCTCTCTCTCACCCTACCTAGCAGTCCCACCCCCCACACACACCCTGCCCACCCACACCCAGGAGAAGGCGTTACCCACCACCAGTTATACACTACGCGCTATTTCCCGCAATACACCGGAGTGAACCATACAGCATCTCCACCACCATCACCATCATCACCACCAAAGCTATCCTCCCCCAATAACACCTTCCCTTCCTCACTCTCTCTCTCTCTCTCTTTCTTTCCCTCTCATTCACACACACACATTCTCTCTTCCTCCCTCAATGTTTCTTTCTCCCTCACTCCACTTTCTCTACCTCTCTCTCTCTTTCTGTCTCCCCCTCATCTCTCTTCCTCCCCTTCCCCCTCAATGTCCCTCTCTCTTTTTCTCTCTCCACCCCCTCCCCCCCCCCCCCTCTCTCTCGGGAAGAAAGAAAGAAAATTCGTATATCGGGAATATTTTGCAGCTGAGGAGGAGGAGGAGGAGGAGGGTAAAATGAGTCTGGTGTAGGAGAGGCTCTTGCTTCCTGGGAGTCAAGTACTTATTGATCTGAGTCATACTAGTCACCTCCTCACTGCCTTCGCCTTCATGGTTAAATTGTCTCATTCCCTTACCTTTTTGAGAGAGAGAGAGAGAGATCCAACAACCTCAGAATATCAAAAGGTAATATCAATACCATTTTTGACAGGTCAGTGTGCCATGAGGAGCTGTTAGAGTGATTTAAGTCTTAGGGTGCCAATAGTTCACCTGAAGATTAGCCACCCACCTTATTTGACTTGATGATTAAACACCCTAACTCTACCTGGGGACCTGGGTTGGGTTAGGTTAGGTTAGGAAGGCATTTGGGTGACTAATCTTAAGGTGCAATTACCATGGAACATAAACATATGGAAGAATATAATACACAGCTTCGCTTAATAATACTCATCAAAACTAAATTCTATTGCGACTAATTTTGTTTTCTAAGTTTCATTTAAAAAAAAAATTCCTCCTCACCACACCATACCACATCACACACCACCACACTACACCACACCATACCACATCACACACCACCACACCACACACCACCACACCACACACCACCACACCACACCATGCCACATCACACACCACCACACCACACTACACCACACCATACCACATCACCACCACACACCATACCACACCACACACCATCACCATACCACACACAACACACCACGCCACACTAACACACCACGTAGGGATTCACAACTTGTTCCTACACACCAAAATTACCATCAGAGTATCGTCAAACGAGACTGTCCAGCGTAGCCCAAAATTCCTTGAACACTCGACAACATCTGGCGCCTTCTTGTGGCCTATATTATATAATGCTATACCTTATATACACACTGCTTCTTATTATATAACATACAAAAATAGAGAAAAAAATAAGTAAAAAAACAAAATCAGAAAAATACCAAAAAAATAAAATAAATAAATAAATAAATAAATAAATAAAAATACGTTAAAATCTAATCTCCCTTAACTACACGACCTTGCTCACATCTGTACACACTGTTTTGAGGGGGACCTAGTGTAGTTTATACAATATATACTGAATATATATTTACTTATTTATATATACACACCATTACGGGGTTGAGTGCACGATGAAAACTGCATGAAAATGTCGGTGTATAAAATATGACGGCATTTATTAGAGAGAAAATATTAACGCAGACACTATAAAATTTCATTAACCTTAGTTATGGTGGCTGTAAATACCGTAAAGGGGGAGGGGGGAAGGGGGGAGGGGTGAGGGGGGAGGGGGGAGAGGGGGGAGGGGAGACTGGGGGAAGGGGACGGGGGAAAGGGGGAAGGGATGAGGGGGGGGCGTCTTGATTGTCAATAGCGGATAGATCTTGTGGTTCACCCAACAGGTTATAGTATGGGGGAAGGAGCTGATGGGTGTCTGGTTCTGTACTGTGTTTCCTTTTGTATGTTTGAGGGTGAGGGGGGTGAGGGGGAGGGGGTGTGAGGGGTGGGGGGGTGTGAGGGGGTGAGGGGGAGGGGGTGTGAGGGGGTGAGGGGGTGTGAGGGGTGTGGTGGTGGGTGTGACGTGGTTGAAGAGGTGGGAAAGGGGGGATAAGGGGTGTGGTAGTGGGTATTGGGATGTACTGTATGTATGTATGTATGTATGTATGTATGTATGTAAATCATCTCAAATTATTAAGAAAACAGTATAACTTAACAGCAGGTGTGATAACGACGCTGACACCTCCAATTACCTGGCTGGGAAATATTAGTATTTTCTTATATTATTTTTAATTTTGGGTGGGTGGAGGATAGGGAGGGAGTGGAGGTGGAGGAAGAAGGTGGAGTGGAGGGAGGTGGAGGGTGGAGTGGAGGGAGGAGGGAGGTGGAGGAAGAAGGTGGAGTGGAGGGAGGGTGAAGGTGGAGAGGAGAAGAAGGGGGTGGAGGAAGAAGGTGGCTATTTTATTGTGTCTTCATTCTCAGCAATCCACCATGACACACACACAGATTTTTTTTCTTTTAATATCACATATTATATTTGACTCATCCCAGAGCCCCTATAAACTGCCTCCAGTATTTTCCTTTAATAGAAATCGGAATAGAATTTGCCCTCGAGGGAAATTCTACCGCAGGCCTCTTATAGCCACAGTCTGGCCGCCTCTCCTACACTAGACTCAAGAATGGAAAAATAAATGTGGTGGTGTGGTGGTGGTGGTGGTGTGGTGTGTTGTGGCGGGGTGTGTGGGTGTAGGGTGTGTTGTGGTGGTGGGGTGTGTGGTGGTGGGGTGTGTGGTGGTGGTGGTGTGGTGTGTTGTGGCGGGGTGTGTGGGTGTAGGGTGTGTTGTGGTGGTGAGGTGTGTGGTGGTGGGGTGTGTGGTGGTGGGGTGTGTGGTGGTGGTGGTGTGGTGTGTGTGGTGGGGGTGGTGGTGGTGGGGTGGTGGTGGTGGTGGTGGTGGTGTGGGTGTAGGGTGTGTTGTGGTGGTGGGGTGTGTGGTGGTGGGGTGTGTGGTGGTGGTGGTGTGGTGTGTTGTGGCGGGGTGTGTGGGTGTAGGGTGTGTTGTGGTGGTGGGGTGTGTGGTGGTGGGGTGTGTTGTGGCGGGGTGTGTGGGTGTAGGGTGCGTGGTGGTGGGGTGTGTGGTGGTGGGGTGTGTGGTGGTGGGGTGGTGGTGGGATGTGTGGTGGTGGGATGTGTGGTGGTGGGTGTGTGGTGGTGGGGTGTGTGGTGGTGGGGTGTGTGGTGGCGGGGTGTGTGGGTGTAGGGTGTGTTGTGGTGGTGGGGTGTGTGGTGGTGGGGTGTGTGGTGGTGGGGTGTGTGGTGGTGGGGTGTGTGGTGGTGGGGTGTGTGGTGGTGGTGGGGTGTGTGGTGGTGGTGGTGGTGGGGTGTGTGGTGGTGGTGGTGGTGGGGTGTGGTGTGGTGGTGGTGGGGTGTGGTGGTGGGGTGTGTGGTGGTGGTGGGGTGTGGTGGTGGGGTGTGTGGTGGTGTGATGGTGGGGTGTGTGGGTGTAGGGTGTGTTGTGGTGGGGTGTGTGGTGGTGGGGTGTGTGGGTGTTGGGTGTGTTGTGGTGGTGGGGTGTGTGGTGGTGGGGTGTGTGGTGGTGGGGTGTGTGGTGGTGGGGTGTGTGGTGGTGGGGTGTGTGGGTGTAGGGTGTGTTGTGGTGGTGGGGTGTGTGGTGGTATGGTGGTGGTGGTGGGGTGTGTGATGGTGGTGGGGTGTGTGGTGGTGGTGTGGTGTGTGGTAGTGTGGTGTGTGGTGGTGTGGTGTGTGGTGGTGGGGTGTGGTGATGGGGTGTGGTGGTGGGGTGTGGTGGTGGGGTGTGTGGGTGTAGGGTGTGTTGTGGTGGTGGGGTGTGTGGTGGTGGGGTGTGTGGTGGTGGGGTGTGTGGTGGTGGGGTGTGTGGTGGTGGGGTGTGGTGGTGGGGTGTGGTGGTGGGGTGTGGTGGTGGGGTGTGTGGGTGTGGGTGTGTGTGGTGGTGGGTGTGTGTGGTGGTGGGGTGTGTGGTGGTGGGGTGTGTGGTGGTGGGGTGTGTGGTGGTGGGGTGTGTGGGTGTAGGGTGTGTTGTGGTGGTGGGGTGTGGTGGTGGTATGGTGGTGGTGGTGGGGTGTGTGATGGTGGTGGGGTGTGTGATGGTGGTGGTGTGGTGTGTGGTAGTGTGGTGTGTGGTGGTGTGGTGGTGGTGTGTGGTGATGGGGTGTGGTGGTGGGGTGTGGTGATGGGGTGTGGTGGTGGGGTGTGGTGGTGGGGTGTGTGGTGGTGGTGGTGGGGTGTGTAAGAACATAAGAAAATAAGGAGTCTGCAATAGGCCGGTTGACCTGTGCATGGCAGCTCCTGTCGAGAGTTACTACCACTCTCTATCATCCATGAATCTATCCAGCCTCCTTTTGAAACTTTCCAGAGTTCCCGCACTTACTACAAAGTTGGTAAGCTTGATCCACTCTTCCACCACCCTATTTGTGAACCAGTTTCTTCCTATCTCCCTCCTAAACCTAAACTTATCCAACTTGAATCCGTTGCTCCGAGTCCTATCCTGCTCGGATATTATAAGAACTTTATCTATATCCCCTTTATTGATTCCTTTCACCCACTTAAATACTTCTATCATATCTCCCCGCACTCTTCGTCTTTCTAGGGAATGAAAGTTAAGTTTCTTTAACCTATCCTGATATGGAAGGTGTCTAAGTCCCGGAATCATTTTTGTCATTCTTCGCTGCACCGACTCTAGTGAATTTATATCCATTCTATAATAGGGGCACCAGAACTGAACCGCATAATCGAGGTGCGGCCTGACTAGCGCAAGATATAGTTGCAATAAGACCTCTGCACTCTTGTTACTTACACTTCTAGATATAAAACCCAATACTCTGTTTGCCTTATTTCGAACATTAACGCACTGTTTTCTAGGCCGTAGGTCCGGGCTTACAAGTACCCCTAGGTCTCTTTCACAAGTCGACTTCTCTAGGTTGATGTTGGTCAGGCTATATACATTATAAGTATTTGTTCTTCCAATATTAAGTACGCTGCACTTGCTGGTGTTGAATTTCATTTGCCATTTTTCAGACCACCCCTGCAGTTTATTTAGATCCTCCTGTAATGCATTTGCATCCTGCCCTGAACGGATTATATGGAGAGAGAAGTCCGTTATATGGAGGTCTTACTGTACTAAGTCTGAGGGTTAAGTGCAATAATACACAACAAATAAATAACACCTATAGATGCACACACACACACAACAACAGCCTCTTGACACACACACACACACACACACCTGTCCAGGGTAAATTAACTCTCACATCCTCAATGAATTCCTACGTCAATATTTTCCCCCTAACTAATAAAACAAATCGTGTCGAGTCTTAATACAATTTGGACGCCATGTTTTATTTGTGTTTGTTTGTCACTTAAGGGAAGGAGTTAAATGGGTCCTCATATCTCTCTAGTTAAGTGAGAATTTAACGTGGGGGAGGGAAGGCTGTGTGTGATACCATCTACCCCTGGCCGAGTCGCGTTAAAGAGGTGGTCGGTGGTAGTGATGGTAGCTGGTAGTGGTGGTAGTGATGGTGGCTGGTAGTGGTGGTAGTTGGTTGTAGTAATAATAGTAGTGGTGGTGGTGGAAACACTCCCTCCCTCTACTCCCTTCCTTCCTTCCCTCCTCTCTACCCCTTCCCTCCCTCTCTCTACCCCTTCCCTCCCTCCTCTCTACCCCTTCCCTCCCTCTCTCTAGCCCTTCCCTCCACACCCCTCCACGACTCGTAATATCAAGCAGGAGAGAACAGCAGCGATGAGTGACTACAGTATAGTTGGGACTTGAGACGCCAACTCCCGCTCACCAGCGACAGACAGCCACCCAGACACTTTACTGGACCACTGACAGTTTCACCAAGTTAACATTGTTCTCACGAGAGTCACAGTATGAGGGTGTAAGGGTGGGTGGGTGTGAGGGTGGGTGGGTGTAAGGGGGTGGGTGTAAGGGTGGGTGGGTGTAAGGGTGGGTGTGAGGATGGGTGGGTGGGTGTAAGGGTAGGTGGGTGGGAAGACGAGGGTGTATGAGGGGTATGAGTGTATATGTGAATTTCCTCCTTACACATACACACACACACAGACTTAGAAAACATGTCTTGGCAACTCAACACAATAACACGTGGGGGGGGGGGAGGCGGGGGATCACGAACCAATCAAAACACAGTTAAGATAAAAGGTGTGATAATACCTGGCTGGTGGCCCGCACGTCTCTCTCTCTCTCTCTCTCTCTCTCTCTCTCTTTACCTGATCTTAAAGGCACCTCAGCACTATGTATCGCCTCTAAATGACACTCTCCCTAAACATTTAATTACACTTAGTTACGTCACACAAAATTTAATGCCTCATAAGTTATTTTTTTATTAAAGTTTTGTTGAGTTATGCGCTATAATTTTCTCTTATTATAAACTTCTTATTTTTTTCAACTTTATTTCGAAGCAGAAGATAAATTATATACTTTTCCCTAACTTTGGTTTTTTAATGTACAGGATTTTTGGGGGGTAAGGTATTGTAAGGTGAGGTGAGGTGAGGTAAGGTGAGGTGAGGTGAGGTGAGGTAAGATACGATGAGGTGAGGTGAGGTGAGGTGAGGTGAGGTGAGGTGAGGTAAGGTGAGGTGAGGTGAGGTAAGGTGAGGTGAGGTGAGGTGAGGTGAAGTGAGGTAAGGTGAGGTGAGGTGAGGCAAGGTGAGGTGAGGTGAGGTGAGGTGAGGTGAGGTGATGTAAGGTAAGATAAGGTGAGGTGAGGTGAGGTGAGGTAAGGTGAGGTGAGGTGAGGTGAGGTGATGTAAGGTAAGATAAGGTGAGGTGAGGTGAGGTGAGGTGAGGTGAGGTGAGGTGAGGTGAGGTGAGGTAGAGGTGAGGTGAGGTGAGGTGAGGTGAGGTAAGGTGAGGTGAGGTGAGGTAAGGTGAGGTGAGGTGAGGTGAGGTGAGGTGATGTAAGGTAAGATAAGGTGAGGTGAGGTGAGGTGAGGTAAGGTGAGGTGAGGTGAGGTGAGGTGAGGTAAGGTGAGGTGAGGCGAGGTAAGATACGGTGAGGTGAGGTGAGGTAAGATACGGTGAGGTGAGGTGAGGTGAGGTGAGGTGAGGTGAGGTAAGATACGGTGAGGTGAGGTGAGGTGAGGTAAGGTGAGGTGAGGTGAGGTGAGGTGATGTAAGGTAAGATGAGGTGAGGTGAGGTGAGGTGAGGTAAGGTGAGGTGAGGTGAGGTGAGGTGAGGTAAGGTGAGGTGAGGTGAGGTGAGGTGAGGTGAGGTGAGGTGAGGTAAGATACGGTGAGGTGAGGTGAGGTGAGGCAAGGTGAGGTGAGGTGAGGTAAGGTGAGGTGAGGTGAGGTGAGGTGAGGTGAGGTGATGTAAGGTAAGATAAGGTGAGGTGAGGTGAGGTGAGGTGAGGTGAGGTGAGGTAAGGTGAGGTGAGGTGAGGTAAGGTGAGGTGAGGTGAGGTGAGGTGATGTAAGGTAAGATAAGGTGAGGTGAGGTGAGGTGAGGTGAGGTGATGTAAGGTAAGATAAGGTGAGGTGAGGTGAGGTGAGGTGAGGTGAGGTGAGGTGATGTAAGGTAAGATAAGGTGAGGTGAGGTGAGGTGAGGTGAGGTAAGGTAAGGTGAGGTGAGGTGAGGTGAGGTGAGGTAAGGTGAGGTGAGGTGAGGTGAGGTGAGGTGATGTAAGGTGAGGTGAGGTAAGGTGAGGTGAGGTGAGGTGAGGTGAGGTAAGGTGAGGTGAGGTGAGGTAAGGTGAGGTGAGGTGAGGTGAGGTGATGTAAGGTAAGATAAGGTGAGGTGAGGTGAGGTGAGGTGAGGTGAGGTGAGGTGAGGTGAGGTAAGATAAGGTGAGGTGAGGTGAGGTGAGGTAAGGTAAGGTGAGGTGAGGTGAGGTGAGGTGA
>CAUDMG010002751.1:0-80477 GCA_958450375.1 Homarus gammarus | reverse complement strand
TACAGTACTTGTAAGGCAGACACATACAGCATTAAGTGGAGACTCCTTCTACAGTACAGAACAGTACAGTACAGTGCAGTGCAGCACAGCACAGCACAGTAGAGTACAGTACTTGTGAGGAACACACATACAGCATTAATTGGAGACTCTTTCTACAGCACAGTACACTAGAGTGCAGTACAGTACAGTACTTGTGAGGAAAACACATACAGCATTAAATGGAGACTCCTTCTACAGCACAGTACAGTACTTGTGAGGAACACACATACAGCATTAAGTGAAGATTCTTTCTACAGTACAGTACAGTACTTGTGAGGAAAACACATCCAGCATTAAGTGGAGATTCCTTCTACAGGACAGTACAGTGCAGTACAATACAGCACAGTAAAGTACTTTTAAGGAACACACATAACAGCAATAAGTGGAGACTCCTTCTACAGTACAGTACAGTACAGTACAGTACAGTACAGAACAGTACAGCACAGGACAGCACAGTACAGTACTTGTGAGGAACACATATACAGCATTAAGTGGAGACTCCTACAGTACAGTGCAGTACAGTACAGTACTTGTGAGGAACACACATACCGTATTAAGTGGAGACTCCTTCTACAGTGCAGCACAGTACAGTACAATACAGCACAACACAGCATAGTACAGTACAGTTCAGTACAGTACTTGTGAGGAACACACATACAGCATAAATTGGAGACTCCTTCTACAGTACAGTACAGTACAGTAAAGTACAGTACTTGTGAGAAATACACATAAAGCATTAAGTGGAGACTTTCTTCAGTACAGTACAGTACAGTACAGTACAGTACAGTACAGTACTTGTGAGGAAAACACATACAGCATTAAGTGGAGACTCCTTCTACAGTACAGTACAGGACAGTACAGTACAGTACTTGTGAGGAACACACATACAGAATTAAGTGGAGACTCCTTCTACAGTACAGCACAGTACAGTAAAGTACTTGTGAGGAACACACATACAGCATTAAGTGGAGACTCCTTCTACAGCACAGTACAATACAGTATAGTACTTGTGAGAAAAACACATACAGCATTAAGTGGAGACTCCTACAGATACAGTACAGCAGAGTACAGTACAGTACTTGTGAGGAACACACATGCAGGATTAAGTGGAGACTCTTTCTAGAGTACAGTATAGTGCAGTACAGTAATTGTGTGGAACACACATGCATCATTAAGTGGAGACTCCTTCTACAGTACAGTACAGTACAGTACTTGTGAAGAACACACATACAGCATTAAGTGGAGACTCCTCCTATAGTATAGTACAGTACAGTACAGTACAGTACAGTACTTTTGAGAAACACACATACAGCATTAAGTGGAGACTCCTTCTAGAGTACAGTACAGCACAGTACAGTACTTGTGAGGAACACACATCCAGCAATAAGTGGAGACTCCTACAGTACAGTACAGTACAGTACTTGTGAAGAACACACATACAGCATTAAGTGGAGACTCCTCCTATAGTATAGTACAGTACAGTACAGTACAGTACTTGTGAGGAACACACATCCAGCAATAAGTGGAGACTCCTACAGTACAGTACAGTACAGTACAGTGCAGCACTGTACAGTACTTGTGAGGAACACAGATACAGCATTAAGTGGAGACTCCTTCTACAGCACAGTACAGTACTTGTAAGGCAGACACATACAGCATTAAGTGGAGACTCCTTCTACAGTACAGAACAGTACAGTACAGTGCAGTGCAGCACAGCACAGCACAGTAGAGTACAGTACTTGTGAGGAACACACATACAGCATTAATTGGAGACTCTTTCTACAGCACAGTACACTAGAGTGCAGTACAGTACAGTACTTGTGAGGAAAACACATACAGCATTAAATGGAGACTCCTTCTACAGCACAGTACAGTACTTGTGAGGAACACACATACAGCATTAAGTGAAGATTCTTTCTACAGTACAGTACAGTACTTGTGAGGAAAACACATCCAGCATTAAGTGGAGATTCCTTCTACAGGACAGTACAGTGCAGTACAATACAGCACAGTAAAGTACTTTTAAGGAACACACATAACAGCAATAAGTGGAGACTCCTTCTACAGTACAGTACAGTACAGTACAGTACAGTACAGAACAGTACAGCACAGGACAGCACAGTACAGTACTTGTGAGGAACACATATACAGCATTAAGTGGAGACTCCTACAGTACAGTGCAGTACAGTACAGTACTTGTGAGGAACACACATACCGTATTAAGTGGAGACTCCTTCTACAGTGCAGCACAGTACAGTACAATACAGCACAACACAGCATAGTACAGTACAGTTCAGTACAGTACTTGTGAGGAACACACATACAGCATAAATTGGAGACTCCTTCTACAGTACAGTACAGTACAGTAAAGTACAGTACTTGTGAGAAATACACATAAAGCATTAAGTGGAGACTTTCTTCAGTACAGTACAGTACAGTACAGTACAGTACAGTACAGTACTTGTGAGGAAAACACATACAGCATTAAGTGGAGACTCCTTCTACAGTACAGTACAGGACAGTACAGTACAGTACTTGTGAGGAACACACATACAGAATTAAGTGGAGACTCCTTCTACAGTACAGCACAGTACAGTAAAGTACTTGTGAGGAACACACATACAGCATTAAGTGGAGACTCCTTCTACAGCACAGTACAATACAGTATAGTACTTGTGAGAAAAACACATACAGCATTAAGTGGAGACTCCTACAGATACAGTACAGCAGAGTACAGTACAGTACTTGTGAGGAACACACATGCAGGATTAAGTGGAGACTCTTTCTAGAGTACAGTATAGTGCAGTACAGTAATTGTGTGGAACACACATGCATCATTAAGTGGAGACTCCTTCTACAGTACAGTACAGTACAGTACTTGTGAAGAACACACATACAGCATTAAGTGGAGACTCCTCCTATAGTATAGTACAGTACAGTACAGTACAGTACAGTACTTTTGAGAAACACACATACAGCATTAAGTGGAGACTCCTTCTAGAGTACAGTACAGCACAGTACAGTACTTGTGAGGAACACACATCCAGCAATAAGTGGAGACTCCTACAGTACAGTACAGTACAGTACTTGTGAAGAACACACATACAGCATTAAGTGGAGACTCCTCCTATAGTATAGTACAGTACAGTACAGTACAGTACAGTACTTTTGAGAAACACACATACAGTATTAAGTGGAGACTCCTTCTACAGTACAGTACAGTACAGTACTTGTGAGGAACACACATCCAGCAATAAGTGGAGACTCCTACAGTACAGTACAGTACAGTACAGTACAGTGCAGCACTGTACAGTACTTGTGAGGAACACAGATACAGCATTAAGTGGAGACTCCTTCTACAGCACAGTACAGTACTTGTAAGGCAGACACATACAGCATTAAGTGGAGACTCCTTCTACAGTACAGAACAGTACAGTACAGTGCAGTGCAGCACAGCACAGCACAGTAGAGTACAGTACTTGTGAGGAACACACATACAGCATTAATTGGAGACTCTTTCTACAGCACAGTACACTAGAGTGCAGTACAGTACAGTACTTGTGAGGAAAACACATACAGCATTAAATGGAGACTCCTTCTACAGCACAGTACAGTACTTGTGAGGAACACACATACAGCATTAAGTGAAGATTCTTTCTACAGTACAGTACAGTACTTGTGAGGAAAACACATCCAGCATTAAGTGGAGATTCCTTCTACAGGACAGTACAGTGCAGTACAATACAGCACAGTAAAGTACTTTTAAGGAACACACATAACAGCAATAAGTGGAGACTCCTTCTACAGTACAGTACAGTACAGTACAGTACAGAACAGTACAGCACAGGACAGCACAGTACAGTACTTGTGAGGAACACATATACAGCATTAAGTGGAGACTCCTACAGTACAGTGCAGTACAGTACAGTACTTGTGAGGAACACACATACCGTATTAAGTGGAGACTCCTTCTACAGTGCAGCACAGTACAGTACAATACAGCACAACACAGCATAGTACAGTACAGTTCAGTACAGTACTTGTGAGGAACACACATACAGCATAAATTGGAGACTCCTTCTACAGTACAGTACAGTACAGTAAAGTACAGTACTTGTGAGAAATACACATAAAGCATTAAGTGGAGACTTTCTTCAGTACAGTACAGTACAGTACAGTACAGTACAGTACTTGTGAGGAAAACACATACAGCATTAAGTGGAGACTCCTTCTACAGTACAGTACAGGACAGTACAGTACAGTACTTGTGAGGAACACACATACAGAATTAAGTGGAGACTCCTTCTACAGTACAGCACAGTACAGTAAAGTACTTGTGAGGAACACACATACAGCATTAAGTGGAGACTCCTTCTACAGCACAGTACAATACAGTATAGTACTTGTGAGAAAAACACATACAGCATTAAGTGGAGACTCCTACAGATACAGTACAGCAGAGTACAGTACAGTACTTGTGAGGAACACACATGCAGGATTAAGTGGAGACTCTTTCTAGAGTACAGTATAGTGCAGTACAGTAATTGTGTGGAACACACATGCATCATTAAGTGGAGACTCCTTCTACAGTACAGTACAGTACAGTACTTGTGAAGAACACACATACAGCATTAAGTGGAGACTCCTCCTATAGTATAGTACAGTACAGTACAGTACAGTACAGTACTTTTGAGAAACACACATACAGCATTAAGTGGAGACTCCTTCTAGAGTACAGTACAGCACAGTACAGTACTTGTGAGGAACACACATCCAGCAATAAGTGGAGACTCCTACAGTACAGTACAGTACAGTACACTATAGTACAGTGCAGCACTGTACAGTACTTGTGAGGAACACACATACAGTATTAAGTGGAGACTCCTTCTACAGCACAGTACAGTACTTGTAAGGCAGACACATACAGCATTTAGTGGAGACTCCTTCTAAAAGTACAGAACAGTACAGTACAGTACAGTGCAGCAGAGCACAGCACAGTAGAGTATAGTACTTGTGAGGAACACACATACAGCATTAATTGGAGACTCCTTCTACAGCACATTACACTAGAGTACAGTACAGTACCGTACTTGTGAGGAACACATACAGCATTAAGTGCAGACTCCTTGTACAGTACAGTACACTAGAGTACAGTACAGTACAGTACTTGTGAGGAAAACACATACAGCATTAAGTGGAGACTCCTTCTACAGCACAGTACAGTACTTGTGAGGAACACACATACAGCATTAAGTGGAGACTCTTTCTACAGTAGAGTACAGTACTTGTGAGGAAAACACATACAGCATTAAGTGGAGACTCCTTCTACAGTAAGTACAATACAGTATAGTACACTACTTGTGAGGAACACACATACAGCATTAAATGGAGACTCCTTCTACAGTACAGTACAGTACACTACTTGTGAGGAACACACTTACAGCATTAAGTGGAGACTCCTTCTACAGTGCAGTACAGTACAGTACTTGTGAGGAACACACATACAGCAATAAGTGGACACTCCTTCTACAGTACAGCACAGTGCAGTACAGTACAGTACAGTACAGTACAGCACAGCACAGCACAGTACAGTACTTGTGAGGAACACACATACAGCATTAAGTGGAGACTCCTTCTACAGTACAGTACACTACTTGTGAGGAACACACACATGCAGCATTAAGAGGAGGCTCCTTCTACAGTTCAGTACAGTACAGTAAATGTGACGAACACACATACAGCATTAAGTGGAGACTCCTTCTACAGTACAATACAGTACTTGTGAGGAACACACATACAGCATTAAGTGGAGACTCCTTTTACAGTACAGTACAGTACAGTACAGTACATTGCGAGGAAAACACATACAGCATTAAGTGGAGACTCCTTCTACAGTACAGTACAGTACAGTACAGTACTTGTGAGGAACACACATACAGCATTAAGTGGAGACTCCTTCTACAGTACAGTACAGTACAGTAAATGTGAGGAACACACATACAGCATTAAGTGGAGACTCCTTCTACAGCACAGTACAGTACTTGTAAGGCAGACACATACAGCATTAAGTGGAGACTCCTTCTTCGGTACAGAACAGTACAGTACAGTACAGTGCAGCACAGCACAGCACAGTAGAGTACAGTACTTGTGAGGAACACACATACAGCATTAATTGGAGACTCCTTCTACAGCACAGTAAACTAGAGTACAGTACAGTACCGTACTTGTGAGGAACACATACAGCATTAAGTGCAGACTCCTTTTACAGTACAGTACACTAGAGTACAGTACAGTACAGTACTTGTGAGGAAAACACATACAGCATTAAGTGGAGACTCCTTTTACAGCACAGTACAGTACTTGTGAGGAACACACATACAGCATTAAGTGGAGACTCTTTCTACAGTACAGTACAGTACTTGTGAGGAAAACACATACAGCATTAAGTGGAGATTCCTTCTACAGTACAGTACAGTGCAGTACAATACAGCACAGTAAAGTACTTGTAAGGCACACACATAACAGCAATAAGTGGAGACTCCTTCTACAGTACAGTACAGTACAGTACAGCACAGCACAGTACAGTACTTGTGAGGAACACATATACAGCATTAAGTGGAGACTCCTACAGTACAGTGCAGTACAGTACAGTACTTGTGAGGAACATACATACAGCAATAAGTGGAGACTCCTACAATACACTACAGTAAAGTACAGTAGAGTACAGTACAGTACAGTACTGCACAGCACAGCACAGCACTGTACAGTACTTGTGAGGAACACACATACAGCATTAAGTGGAGGCTCCTTCAACAGTACAGTACAGTACACTACTTGTGAGGAGCACACATACAGTATTAAGTGGAAACTCCTCTACAGTACAGCACAGAACAGTACAGTACAGCACAACACAGCATAGTACAGTACAGTACAGTACAGTACTTGTGAGGAACACACATACAGCATTAATTGGAGACACCTTCTACAGTACAGTACAGTATAGTACAGTACAGTACAGTACATTGCGAGGAAAATAAATACAGCATTATGTGAAGACTCCTTCTACAGTACAGTACAGTACAGTACAGTAAAGTACAGAACTAGTGAGAAACACACATAAAGCATTAAGTGGAGACTTTCTACAGTACAGTACAGTACAGTACAGTACAGTACAGTACTTGTGAGGAAAACACATACAGCATTAAGTGGAGACTCCTTCTACAGTAGAGTACAGTACAGCACTTGTGAGGAACACACATACAGCATTAAGTGGAGGCTCCTTCTACAGTACAGCACAGTACAGTACTTGTGAGGAACACACATACAGCATTAAATGGAGACTCCTTCTATCGTACAGTATAGTACTGTACATCTGAGGAACATACATACAGCATTAAGTGGAGAATCCTTCTACAGTACAGTACAGTACAGCACAATACAGTACAGTACAGAACTTGTGAGGAACACACACACACATACAACATAAATTGGAGACTCCTTCTACAGTACAGAACAGTACAGCACTTGTGAGGAACATCCCTACAGCATTAAGTGGAGACTCCTTGTACAGTTCAGTACAGTACAGCACTTGTCAGGAACACACATGCAGCATTAAGTGGAGACTGCTTCTACAGTACAGTACAGTACAGTACTTGTAAGGAACACACATACAGCATTAAGTGGAGACTCCTTCTACAGTACAGTACAGTACAGTACTGTACATTACAGTACTTGTGAGGAAGACATACAGCATTAAGTGCAGACTCCTTCTACAGTACAGTACAGTATTTGTGAGGAACACACATACAACATTAAGTGGAGACTCCTTCTACAGTACAGTACACTACTTGTGAGGAACACACATACAGCATTAAGTGGAGACTCCTTCTACAGTACAGTACAGTACACTACTTGTGAGGAACACACTTACAGCATTAAGTGGAGACTCCTTCTACAGTACAGTACAGTACAGTACCTGTGAGGAACACACATACAGCAATAAGTGGAGACTCCTTCTACAGTACAGCACAGTGCAGTACAGTACAGTACAGTACAGTACAGCACAGCACAGCACAGTACAGTACTTGTGAGGAACACACATACAGCATTAAGTGGAGACTCCTTCTACAGTGCAGTACAGTACTTGTGAGGAACACACATACAGCATTAAGAGGAGACTCCTTCTACAGTTCAGTACAGTACACTACTTGTGAGGAACACACATACAGTATTAAGTGGAGACTCCTTCTACAGTATAGCACAGTACAGTACAGTACAGCACAACACAGCATAGTACAGTACAGTACAGTACAGTACTTGTGAGGAACACACATACAGCATTAATTGGAGACTCCTTCTACAGTACAGTACAGTATAGTACAGTACAGTACAGTACATTGCGAGGAAAATAAATACAGCATTATGTGAAGACTCCTTCTACAGTACAGTACAGTACAGTAAAGTACAGTACTTGTGAGAAACACACATAAAGCATTAAGTGGAGACTTTCTACAGTACAGTACAGTACAGTACAGTACAGTACAGTACTTGTGAGGAAAACACATACAGCATTAAGTGGAGACTCCTTCTACAGTAGAGTACAGTACAGCACTTGTGAGGAACACACATACAGCATTAAGTGGAGGCTCCTTCTACAGTACAGCACAGTACAGTACTTGTGAGGAACACACATACAGCATTAAATGGAGACTCCTTCTACCGTACAGTATAGTACTGTACATGTGAGGAACATACATACAGCATTAAGTGGAGAATCCTTCTACAGTACAGTACAGTACAGCACAATACAGTACAGTACAGTACTTGTGAGGAACACACACACACATACAACATTAAGTGGAGACTCCTTCTACAGTACAGCACAGTACAGCACTTGTGAGGAACATTCCTACAGCATTAAGTGGAGACTCCTTGTACAGTTCAGTACAGTACAGCACTTGTCAGGAACACACATGCAGCATTAAGTGGAGACTGCTTCTACAGTACAGTACAGTACAGTACTTGTAAGGAACACACATACAGCATTAAGTGGAGACTCCTTCTACAGTACAGTACAGTACAGTACTGTACATTACAGTACTTGTGAGGAAGACATACAGCATTAAGTGGAGACTCCTTCTACAGTACAGTACAGTATTTGTGAGGAACACACATACAGCATTAAGTGGTGACTCCTTCTACAGTACAGTACAGTACTTGTGAGGAACACAAATACAGCATTAAGTGGAGACTCCTTCTACAGTACAGTACAGTACCATACAGTACAGTACTTGTGAGGAACACACATACAGCATTAAGTGGAGACTCCTTCTACACTACAGTACAGTACAGTACAGTACAGTACAGCATTTGTAAGGAATACACATACAGCATTAAGTGGAGAGCCCTTCTATAGTACAGTACAGTTCAGTACAGTACTTGTGAGGAACACACATACAGCATTAAGTGGAGACTTCTACAGTACAGTACAGTACAGAACTTGTGAGGAACACACATACAGCATTAAGTGGAGACTCTTTCTACAGTACAGTACACAACAGTACAGTACATATGAGGAAAACACATAGAGCATTAAGTGGAGACTCCTTCGACAGTACAGTAGAGTACAGTATAGTACAGTACTGTACAGTACTTGTGAGGAACACACATACAGCATTAAGTGGAGACTCCTTCTACAGTGCAGTACAGTACTTGTGAGGAACACACATACAGCATTAAGAGGAGACTCCTTCTACAGTTCAGTACAGTACAGTAAATGTGAGGAACACACCTACAGCATTAAGTGGAGACTCCTTCTACAGTACAATACAGTACTTGTGAGGAACACACATACAGCATTAAGTGGAGAATCCTTCTACAGTACAGTACAGTACAGTACAGTACATTGCGAGGAAAACAAATACAGCATTAAGTGAAGACTCCTTCTACAGTACAGTACAGTACAGTGCAGTACAGTAGTTGTGAGATACACACGTAAAGCATTAAGTGGAGACTTTCTACAGTAGGTGGAGACTACTTCTACAGTACAGTACAGTAAAGTACTTGCAAGGAACAAACATACAGCATTAAGTGGAAACTCCTTCTACAGTACAGTACACTACAGTACAGTGCTGTATAGTACAGTACTTGTGAGGAACACACATACAGCATTAAGTGGACACCCCTTCTACAGTACAGTACAGTACTTGTGAGGAACACACATACAGCATTAAGTGGAGACACCTTTTACAGTACAGTACAGTACAGTACATTGCGAGGAAAACAAATACAGCATTAAGTGAAGACTCCTTCTACAGAACAGTACAGTACAGTACAGTACAGTACTTGTGAGAAACACACATACAGCATTAAGTGGAGTCTCCTTCTACAGTACAGTACAGTAAATATGAGGAACACACATGCAGCATTAAGTGGAGACTCCTTCTACAGTACAGTACAGTACTTTTGAGGAACACACATACAGCATTAAGTGGAGACTCCTTCTACAGTACAGCACAGTACAGTACAGTACTTGTGAGTAACAAACATACAGCATTAAGTGGAGACTCCTTCTACAGCACTGTACAGTACAGTACAGTACAGTACATTACAGTACTTGTGAGAAAAACACATACAGCATTAAGTGGAGACTCCTACAGATACAGTACAGTACAGTGCAGTACAGTACTTGTGAGGAACACCCATACAGCATTAAGTGGAGACTCCTTCTATAGTACAGTTCAGTACAGTACAGTACTTGTGAGGAAAACACATACAACATTAAGTGGAGACCCCTTCTACAGTACAGTACAGTACAGTACCGTACGCTACTTGTGAGGAACACACATGCAGAATTAAGTGGAGACTCCTTCTACAGTACAGTACAGCACAGCACTTGTAAGGAACACACATACAGTATTAAGTGGAGTCTCCTTCTACAGTACAGTACATGTGAGGAACACACATAGAGCATTAAGTGGAGACTCCTTCTACAGTACAGTAGCGTACAGTATAGTACAGTACTGTACAGTACTTGTGAGGAACACACAGCATTAAGTGGAGACTCCTTCTACAGTACAGTACACTACAGTACAGTACATGTGAGGAACACACATAGAGCATTAAGTGGAGACTCCTTCTACAGTACAGTACAGAACAGTACAGTACTTGTGAGGAACACACATCCAGCAATAAGTGGAGTCTCCTACAGTACAGTGCAGTACAGTACAGTACAGTACATTGCAGCACTGTACAGTACTTGTGAGGAACACACATACAGCATTAAGTGGAGACTCCATCTACAGCACAGTACAGTACTTGTAAGGCAGACACCTACAGCATTAAGTGGAGACTCCTTCTACAGTACAGAACAGTACAGTACAGTACAGTGCAGCACAGCACAGCACAGTAGAGTACAGTACTTGTGAGGAACACACATACAGCATTAATTGGAGACTCCTTCTACAGCACAGTACACTAGAGTACAGTACAGTACCGTACTTGTGAGGAACACATACAGCATTAAGTGCAGACTCCTTCTACAGTACAGTACACTAGAGTACAGTACAGTACAGTACTTGTGAGGAAAACACATACAGCATTAAGTGGAGACTCCTTCTACAGCACAGTACAGTACTTGTGAGGAACACACATACAGCATTAAGTGGAGACTCTTTCTACAGTACAGTACAGTACTTGTGAGGAAAACACACACAGCATTAAGTGGAGATTCCTTCTACAGTACAGTACAGTGCAGTACAATACAGCACAGTAAAGTACTTGTAAGGCACACACATAACAGCAATAAGTGGAGACTCCTTCTACAGTACAGTACAGTACAGTACAGCACAGCACAGTACAGTACTTGTGAGGAACACATATACAGCATTAAGTGGAGACTCCTACAGTACAGTTCAGTACAGTACAGTACTTGTGAGGAACATACATACAGCAATAAGTGGAGACTCCTACAATACAGTACAGTAAAGTACAGTACAGTACAGTTCAGTACAGTACTGCACAGCACAGCACAGCACTGTACAGTACTTGTGAGGAACACACATACAGCATTAAGTGGAGGCTCCTTCAACAGTACAGTACAGTACACTACTTGTGAGGAACACACATACAGTATTAAGTGGAGACTCCTTCTACAGTATAGCACAGTACAGTACAGTACAGCACAACACAGCATAGTACAATACAGTACAGTACAGTACTTGTGAGGAACACACATACAGCATTAATTGGAGACTCCTTCTACAGTACAGTACAGTATAGTACAGTACAGTACAGTACATTGCGAGGAAAATAAATACAGCATTATGTGAAGACTCCTTCTACAGTACAGTACAGTACAGTAAAGTACAGTACTTGTGAGAAACACACATAAAGCATTAAGTGGAGACTTTCTACAGTACAGTACAGTACAGTACAGTACAGTACAGTACTTGTGAGGAAAACACATACAGCATTAAGTGGAGACTCCTTCTACAGTAGAGTACAGTACAGCACTTGTGAGGAACACACATACAGTATTAAGTGGAGGCTCCTTCTACAGTACAGCACAGTACAGTACTTCTGAGGAACACACGTACAGCATTAAATGGAGACTCCTTCTACCGTACAGTATAGTACTGTACATGTGAGGAACATACATACAGCATTAAGTGGAGAATCCTTCTACAGTACAGTACAGTACAGCACAATACAGTACTCTACAGTACTTGTGAGGAACACACACACACATACAACATTAAGTGGAGACTCCTTCTACAGTACAGTACAGTACAGCACTTGTGAGGAACATTCCTACAGCATTAAGTGGAGACTCCTTGTACAGTTCAGTACAGTACAGCACTTGTCAGGAACACACATGCAGCATTAAGTGGAGACTGCTTCTACAGTACAGTACAGTACAGTACTTGTAATGAACACACATACAGCATTAAGTGGAGACTCCTTCTACAGTACAGTACAGTACAGTACTGTACATTACAGTACTTGTGAGGAAGACATACAGCATTAAGTGGAGACTCCTTCTACAGTACAGTACAGTATTTGTGAGGAACACACATACAGCATTAAGTGGTTACTCCTTCTACAGTACAGTACAGTACTTGTGAGGAACACAAATACAGCATTAAGTGGAGACTCCTTCTACAGTACAGTACAGTACCATACAGTACACTACTTGTGAGGAACACACATACAGCATTAAGTGGAGACTCCTTCTACACTACAGTACAGTACAGTACAGTACAGTACAGCATTCGTAAGGAATACACATACAGCATTAAGTGGAGAGCCCTTCTATAGTACAGTACAGTTCAGTACAGTACTTGTGAGGAACACACATACAGCATTAAGTGGAGACTTCTACAGTACAGTACAGTACAGTACTTGTGAGGAGCACACATACAGCATTAAGTGGAGACTCTTTCTACAGTACAGTACACAACAGTACAGTACATATGAGGAAAACACATAGAGCATTAAGAGGAGACTCCTTCGACAGTACAGTAGAGTACAGTATAGTACAGTACTGTACAGTACTTGTGAGGAACACACATACAGCATTAAGTGGAGACTCCTTTTACAGTGCAGTACAGTACTTGTGAGGAACACACATACAGCATTAAGAGGAGACTCCTTCTACAGTTCAATACAGTACTTGTGAGGAACACACATACAGCATTAAGAGGAGACTCCTTCTACAGTTCAGTACAGTACAGTAAATGTGAGGAACACACATACAGCATTAAGTGGAGACTCCTTCTACAGTACAATACAGTACTTGTGAGGAACACACATACAGCATTAAGTGGAGAATCCTTCTACAGTACAGTACAGTACAGTACCGTACATTGCGAGGAAAACAAATACAGCATTAAGTGAAGACTCCTTCTACAGTACAGTACAGTACAGTGCAGTACAGTAGTTGTGAGATACACACATAAAGCATTAAGTGGAGACTTTCTACAGTAGGTGGAGACTACTTCTACAGTACAGTACAGTAAAGTACTTGTAAGGAACAAACATACAGCATTAAGTGGAAACTCCTTCTACAGTACAGTACACTACAGTGCAGTACTGTATAGTACAGTACTTGTGAGGAACACACATACAGCATTAAGTGGACACTCCTTCTACAGTACAGTACAGTACTTGTGAGGAACACACATACAGCATTAAGTGGAGACACCTTTTACAGTACAGTACAGTACAGTACATTGCGAGGAAAACAAATACAGCATTAAGTGAAGACTCCTTCTACAGTACAGTACAGTACAGTACAGTACAGTACTTGTGAGAAACACACATACAGCATTAAGTGGAGTCTCCTTCAACAGTACAGTACAGTAAATATGAGGAACACACATACAGCATTAAGTGGAGACTCCTTCTACAGTACAGTACAGTACTTTTGAGGAACACACATACAGCATTAAGTGGAGACTCCTTTTACAGTACAGCACAGTGCAGTACAGTACTTGTGAGTAACAAACATACAGCATTAAGTGGAGACTCCTTCTACAGCACAGTACAGTACAGTACAGTACAGTACATTACAGTACTTGTGAGAAAAACACATACAGCATTAAGTGGAGACTCCTACAGATACAGTACAGTACAGTGCAGTACAGTACTTGTGAGGAACACCCATACAGCATTAAGTGGAGACTCCTTCTATAGTACAGTTCAGTACAGTACAGTACTTGTGAGGAAAACACATACAACATTAAGTGGAGACTCCTTCTACAGTACAGTACCGTACACTACTTGTGAGGAACACACATGCAGAATTTAGTGGAGACTCCTTCTACAGTACAGTACAGTACAGCACTTGTAAGGAACACACATACAGTATTAAGTGGAGACTCCTTCTACAGTACAGTACATGTGAGGAACACACATAGAGCATTAAGTGGAGACTCCTTCTACAGTACAGTAGAGTACAGTATAGTACAGTACTGTACAGTACTTGTGAGGAACACACAGCATTAAGTGGAGACTCCTTCTACAGTACAGTACACTACAGTACAGTACATGTGAGGAACACACATAGAGCATTAAGTGGAGACTCCTTCTACAGTACAGTACAGTACAGTACAGTACTTGTGAGGAACACACATCCAGCAATAAGTGAAGTCTCCTACAATACAGTACAGTACAGTACAGTACAGTACAGTGCAGCACTGTACAGTACTTGTGAGGAACACACATACAGCATTAAGTGGAGACTCCTTCTACAGCACAGTACAGTACTTGTAAGGCAGACACCTACAGCATTAAGTGGAGACCCCTTCTACAGTACAGAACAGTACAGTACAGTACAGTGCAGCACAGCACAGCACAGTAGAGTACAGTACTTGTGAGGAACACACATACAGCATTAATTGGAGACTCCTTCTTCAGCACAGTACACTAGAGTACAGTACAGTACAGTACTTGTGAGGAACACATACAGCATTAAGTGCAGACTCCTTCTACAGTACAGTACACTAGAGTACAGTACAGTACAGTACTTGTGAGGAAAACACATACAGCATTTAGTGGAGACTCCTTCTACAGCACAGTACAGTACTTGTGAGGAACACACATACAGCATTAAGTGGAGACTCTTTCTACAGTACAGTACAGTACTTGTGAGGAAAACACACACAGCATTAAGTGGAGATTCCTTCTACAGTACAGTACAGTGCAGTACAATACAGCACAGTAGAGTACTTGTAAGGCACACACATACCAGCAATAAGTGGAGACTCCTTCTACTGTACAGTACAGTACAGTACAGCACAGCACAGTACAGTACTTGTGAGGAACACATATACAGCATTAAGTGGAGACTCCTACAGTACAGTGCAGTACAGTACAGTACTTGTGAGGAACATACATACAGCAATAAGTGGAGACTCCTACAATACAGTACAGTAAAGTACAGTACAGTACAGTTCAGTACAGTACTGCACAGCACAGCACAGCACTGTACAGTACTTGTGAGGAACACACATACAGCATTAAGTGGAGGCTCCTTCAACAGTACAGTACAGTACACTACTTGTGAGGAACACACATACAGTATTAAGTGGAGACTCCTTCTACAGTATAGCACAGTACAGTACAGTACAGCACAACACAGCATAGTACAGTACAGTACAGTACAGTACTTGTGAGGAACACACATAGAGCATTAATTGGAGACTCCTTCTACAGTACAGTACAGTATAGTACAGTACAGTACAGTACATTGCGAGGAAAATAAATACAGCATTATGTGAAGACTCCTTCTACAGTACAGTACAGTACAGTAAAGTACAGTACTTGTGAGAAACACACATAAAGCATTAAGTGGAGACTTTCTACAGTGCAGTACAGTACAGTACAGTACAGTACAGTACTTGTGAGGAAAACACATACAGCATTAAGTGGAGACTCCTTCTACAGTAGAGTACAGTACAGCACTTGTGAGGAACACACATACAGTATTAAGTGGAGGCTCCTTCTACAGTACAGCACAGTACAGTACTTGTGAGGAACACACATACAGCATTAAATGGAGACTCCTTCTACCGTACAGTATAGTACTGTACATGTGAGGAACATACATACAGCATTAAGTGGAGAATCCTTCTACAGTACAGTACAGTACAGCACTTGTGAGGAACATTCCTACAGCATTAAGTGGAGACTCCTTGTACAGTTCAGTACAGTACAGCACCTGTCAGGAACACACATGCAGCATTAAGTGGAGACTGCTTCTACAGTACAGTACAGTACAGTACTTGTAAGGAACACACATACAGCATTAAGTGGAGACTCCTTCTACAGTACAGTACAGTACCATACAGTACAGTACTTGTGAGGAACACACATACAGCATTAAGTGGAGACTCCTTCTACACTACAGTACAGTACAGTACAGTACAGTACAGCATTTGTAAGGAATACACATACAGCATTAAGTGGAAAGCCCTTCTATAGTACAGTACAGTACAGTACTGTACATTACAGTACTTCTGAGGAAGACATACAGCATTAAGTGGAGACTCCTTCTACAGTACAGTACAGTATTTGTGAGGAACACACATACAGCATCAAGTGGTGACTCCTTCTACAGTACAGTACAGTACTTGTGAGGAACACAAATACAGCATTAAGTGGAGACTCCTTCTACAGTACAGTACAGTACCATACAGTACAGTACTTGTGAGGAACACACATACAGCATTAAGTGGAGACTCCTTCTACACTACAGTACAGTACAGTACAGTACAGTACAGCATTTGTAAGGAATACACATACAGCATTAAGTGGAAAGCCCTTCTATAGTACAGTACAGTACAGTACAGTACTTGTGAGGGACACACATACAGCATTAAGTGGAGACTTCTACAGTACAGTACAGTACAGTACTTGTGAGGAACACACATACAGCATTAAGTGGAGACTCCTTCTACAGTACACTACAGTACAGCACTTGTGAGGAACATTCCTACAGCATTAAGTGGAGACTCCTTGTACAGTTCAGTACAGTACAGCACTTGTCAGGAACACACATGCAGCAGTAAGTGGAGACTGCTTCTACAGTACAGTACAGTACAGTACTTGTAAGGAACACACATACAGCATTAAGTGGAGACTCCTTCTACAGTACAGTACAGTAGAGTACTGTACATTACAGTACTTGTGAGGAAGACATACAGCATTAAGTGGAGACTCCTTCTACAGTACAGTACAGTATTTGTGAGGAACACACATACAGCATTAAGTGGTGACTCCTTCTACAGTACAGTACAGTACTTGTGAGGAACACAAATACAGCATTAAGTGGAGACTCCTTCTACAGTACAGTACAGTACCATACAGTACAGTACTTGTGAGGAACACACATACAGCATCAAGTGGAGACTCCTTCTACACTACAGTACAGTACAGTACAGTACAGTACAGCATTTGTAAGGAATACACATACAGCATTAAGTGGAGAGCCCTTCTATAGTACAGTACAGTACAGTACAGTACTTGTGAGGAACACACATACAGCATTAAGTGGAGACTTCTACAGTACAGTACAGTACAGTACTTGTGAGGAACACACATACAGCATTAAGTGGAGACTCTTTCTACAGTACAGTACACAACAGTACAGTACATATGAGGAACACACATAGAGCATTAAGTGGAGACTCCTTCGACAGTACAGTAGAGTACAGTATTGTACAGTACTGTACAGTACTTGTGAGGAACACACATACAGCATTAAGTGGAGACTCCTTCTACAGTACAGTACAGTACACTACTTGTGAGGAACAAACATACCGCATAAAGTGGAGACTCCTTGTACAGTACAGTACAGTACTTGTGAGGAACACACTTGCAGCATTAAGTGGAGACTCCTTCTACAGTACAGTACAGTACAGTACAGCACAGCACAGTACAGTACTTGTGAGGAACACATAAACAGCATTAAGTGGAGACTCCTACAGTACAGTGCAGTACAGTACAGTACTTGTGAGGAACATACATACAGCAATAAGTGGAGACTCCTACAATACAGTACAGTAAAGTACAGTACAGTACAGTACAGTACTGTACATTACAGTACTTGTGAGGAAGAAATACAGCATTAAGTGGAGACTCCTTCTACAGTACAGTACAGTATTTGTGAGGAACACACATACAGCATTAAGTGGTGACTCCTTCTACAGTACAGTACAGTACTTGTGAGGAACACAAATACAGCATTAAGTGGAGACTCCTTCTACAGTACAGTACAGTACCATACAGTACAGTACTTGTGAGGAACACACATACAGCATTAAGTGGAGACTCCTTCTACTCTACAGTACAGTACAGTACAGTACAGTACAGCATTTGTAAGGAATACACATACAGCATTAAGTGGAGAGCCCTTCTATAGTACAGTACAGTACAGTACAGTACTTGTGAGGAACACACATACAGCATTAAGTGGAGACTTCTACAGTACAGTACAGTACAGTACTTGTGAGGAACACACATACAGCATTAAGTGGAGACTCCTTCTACAGTACAGTACAGTACAGCACTTGTGAGGAACACACATACAGCATTAAGTGGAGACTCCTTGTACAGTTCAGTACAGTACAGCACTTGTCAGGAACACACATGGAGCATTAAGTGGAGACTGCTTCTACAGTACAGTACAGTACAGTACTTGTAAGGAACACACATACAGCATTAAGTGGAGACTCCTTCTACAGTGCAGTACAGTACAGTACTGTACATTACAGTACTTGTGAGGAAGACATACAGCATTAAGTGGAGAGCCCTTCTATAGTACAGTACAGTACAGTACAGTACTTGTGAGGAACACACATACAGCATTAAGTGGAGACTTCTACAGTACAGTACAGTACAGTACTTGTGAGGAACACACATACAGCATTAAGTGGAGACTCCTTCTACAGTACAGTACAGTACAGCACTTGTGAGGAACATTCCTACAGCATTAAGTGGAGACTCCTTGTACAGTTCAGTACAGTACAGCACTTGTCAGGAACACACATGCAGCATTAAGTGGAGACTGCTTCTACAGTACAGTACAGTACAGTACTTGTAAGGAACACACATACAGCATTAAGTGGAGACTCCTTCTACAGAACAGTACAGTACAGTACTGTACATTATAGTACTTGTGAGGAAGACATACAGCATTAAGTGGAGACTCCTTCTACAGTACAGTACAGTATTTGTGAGGAACACACATACAGCATTAAGTGGTGACTCCTTCTACAGTACAGTACAGTACTTGTGAGGAACACAAATACAGCATTAAGTGGAGACTCCTTCTACAGTGCAGTACAGTACCATACAGTACAGTACTTGTGAGGAACACACATGCAGCATTAAGTGGAGACTCCTTCTACACTACAGTACAGTACAGTACAGTACAGTGCAGCATTTGTAAGGAATACACATACAGCATTAAGTGGAGAGCCCTTCTATAGTACAGTACAGTACAGTACTTGTGAGGAACACACATACAGCATTAATTGGAGACTTCTACAGTACAGTACAGTACAGTACTTGTGAGGAACACACATACAGCATTAAGTGGAGACTCTTTCTACAGTACAGTACACAACAGTACAGTACATATGAGGAACACACATAGAGCATTAAGTGGAGACTCCTTTGACAGTACAGTACAGTACACTACTTGTGAGGAACAAACATACCGCATTAAGTGGAGACTCCTTCTACAGTACAGTACAGTACTTGTGAGGAACACACTTGCAGCATTAAGTGGAGACTCCTTCTACAGTGCAGTACAGTACAGTACAGTACAGTAAATGTGAGGAAAACACATACAGCATTAAGTGGAGACTCCTTCTACAGTACCCGTACAGTACTTGTGAGAAACACACAGCATTAAGTGGAGACTCCTTCTACAGTACAGTACAGTACAGTACAGTACAGTACATTGCGAGGAAAACACATTCAGCATTAAGTGAAGAATCCTTCTACAGTACAGTACAGTACAGTACAGTACAGTACTTGTGAGAAACACACATACAGCATTAAGTGGAGACTTTCTACACTACAGTACAGTACAGTACAATACTTGTGAGGAAAACACATATAGCATTAAGTGAAGACTCCTTCTACAGTGCAGTACAGTACAGTACAGTACAGTACTTGTGAGAAACACACATACAACATTAAGTGGAGACTCCATCTACAGTACAGTACAGTACAGTACTTGTGAGGAACACACATACAGCAATAAGTGGAGACTCTTTCTACAGTACAGCACAGAACAGTACAGTACAGTACAGTGCAGTACAATACAGCACAGCACAGTACAGTACCTGTGAGGAACACACATACAGCATTAAGTGGAGACTCCTTTTACAGTACAGTACAGTACTTGTGAGGAACACACATACAGCATTAAGTGGAGACTCCTTCTACAGTACAGTACAGTACAGTACAGTACAGTACAGTACAGTACTGTACATTGCGAGGAAAACACATACAGCATTAAGTGAAGACTCCTTCTGCAGTACAGTACAGTACAGTACAGTACTTGTGAGAAACACACATACAGCATTAAGTGGAGACTTTCTACATTACAGTACAGTACAGTACAGTACAGTACAATACAATACTGTGAGGAAAACACATACAGCATTAAGTGGAGACTCCTTCTACAGTAAGTACAATACAGTACAGTACACTACTTGTGAGGAACACACATACATCATTAAGTGGAGACTCCTTCTACAGTACAGTACAGTACACTACTTGTGAGGAACACACTTACAGCATTAAGTGGAGACTCCTTCTACAGTACAGTACAGTACAGTACTTGTGAGGAACACACATACAGCAATAAGTGGAGACTCCTTCTACAGAGCAGCACAGTGCAGTACAGTACAGTACAGTACAGTACAGCACAGCACAGCACAGTGCAGTACTTGTGAGGAACACACATACAGCATTAAGTGGAGACTCCTTCTACAGTACAGTACAGTACTTGTGAGGAACACACATACAGCATTAAGAGGAGACTCCTTCTACAGTTCAGTACAGTACAGTAAATGTGAGGAACACACATACAGCATTAAGTGGAGACTCCTTCTACAGTACAATACAGTACTTGTGAGGAACACACATACAGCATTAAGTGGAGACTCCTTCTACAGTACAGTACAGTACAGTACAGTACATTGCGAGGAAAACAAATACAGCATTAAGTGAAGACTCCTTCTACAGTACAGTACAGTACAGTGCAGTACAGTACTTGTGAGAAACACACATAAAGCATTAAGTGGAGACTTTCTCCAGTACAGTACAGTACAGTACATTACAATACAGTACAGTACAGTACAGTACAGTACAGTACTTGTGAGGAAAACACATACAGCATTAAGTGGAGACTCCTTCTACAGTACAGTACAATACAGTACAGTACAATAATTGTGAGGAACACACATACAGCATTAAGTGGAGACTCCTTCTACAGTACAGTACCGTACAGCACTTGTAAGGAACACACATACAGCATAAAGTGGAGACTCCTTCTACAGTACAGTACAGTACAGTACTTGTGAGGTCACACATATAGCATTAGGTGGAGACTACTTCTACAGTACAGTACAGTAAAGTACTTGTAAGGAACACACATACAGCATTAAGTGGAGACTCCTTCTACAGTACAGTACACTACAGTACAGTACTGTATAGTACAGTACTTGTGAGGAACACACATACAGCATTAAGTGGAGACTCCTTCTACAGTACAGCACAGTACAGTACAGTACTTGTGAGTAACAAACATACAGCATTAAGTGGAGACTCCTTCTACAGTACAGTACAGTACTTATGAGGAACACACATACAGCATTAAGTGGAGACACCTTCTACAGTACAGTACAGTACAGTACATTGCGAGGAAAACAAATACAGCATTAAGTGAAGACTCCTTCTACAGTACAGTACAGTACAGTACAGTACAGTACTTATGAGAAACACACATACAGCATTAAGTGGAGTCTCCTTCTACAGAACAGTACAGTAAATATGAGGAACACACATACAGCATTAAGTGGAGACTCCTTTTACAGTACAGTACAGTACTTGTAAGGAACACACATACAGCATTAAGTGGAGACTCCTTCTACAGTACAGCACAGTACAGTACAGTACTTGTGAGTAACAAACATACAGCATTAAGTGGAGACTCCTTCTACAGCACAGTACAGTACAGTACAGTACAGTACAGTACAGTACTTGTGAGGAAAACACATACAGCATTATGTGGAGACTCCTACAGATACAGCACAGTACAGTGCAGTACAGTACTTGTGAGGAACACCCATACAACATTAAGTGGAGACTCCTTCTATAGTACAGTTCAGTACAGTACAGTACTTGTGAGGAAAACACATACAACATTAAGTGGAGACTCCTTCTACAGTACAGTACAGTACAGTACCGTACACTACTTGTGAGGAACACACATACAGAATTAAGTGGAGACTCCTTCTACAGTACAGTACAGTACAGCACTTGTAAGGAACACACATACAGTATTAAGTGGAGACTCCTTCTACAGTACAGTACATGTGAGGAACACACATAGAGCATTAAGTGGAGACTCCTTCTACAGTACAGTAGAGTACAGTATAGCACAGTACTGTACAGTACTTGTGAGGAACACACAGCATTAAGTGGAGACTCCTCCTACAGCACAGTACACTACAGTACAGTACATGTGAGGAACACACATAGAGCATTAAGTGGAGACTCCTTCTACAGTACAGTAGAGTACAGTATAGTACAGTACTGTACAGTACTTGTGAGGAACACACATACAGCATTAAGTGGAGACTCCTTCTACAGTAGAGTACAGTACAGCACTTGTGAGGAACACACATACAGCATTAAGTGGAGGCTCCTTCTACAGTACAGCACAGTACAGTACTTGTGAGGAAAACACATACAGCATTAAGTGGAGACTCCTTCTACAGTACAGTACAATACAGTACAGTGCAATAATTGTGAGGAACACACATACAGCATTAAGTGGAGACTCCTTCTACAGTACAGTACAGTACAGCACTTGCAAGGAACACATATACAGCATTAAGTGGAGACTCCTTCTACAGTACAGTACAGTACAGTACTTGTGAGGAACACACATATAGCATTAGGTGGAGACTACTTCTACAGTACAGTACAGTAAAGTACTTGTAAGGAACACACATACAGCATTAAGTGGAGATGCCTTCTACAGTACAGTACACTACAGTACAGTACTGTATAGTACAGTACTTGTGAGGAACACACATACAGCATTAAGTGGAGACTCCTTCTACAGTACAGTACTGTACAGTACAGTACATTGCGAGGAAAACAAATACAGCATTAAGTGAAGACTCCTTCTACAGTACAGTACAGTACAGTGCAGTACAGTACTTGTGAGAAACACACATAAAGCATTAAGTGGAGACTTTCTACAGTACAGTACAGTACAGTACATTACAATACAGTTCAGTACAGTACAGTACAGTACAGTACTTGTGAGGAAAACACATACAGCATTAAGTGGAGACTCCTTCTACAGTACAGTACAATACAGTACAGTACAATAATTGTGAGGAACACACATACAGCATTAAGTGGAGACTCCTTCTACAGTACAGTACCGTACAGCACTTGTAAGGAACACACATACAGCATAAAGTGGAGACTCCTTCTACAGTACAGTACAGTACAGTACTTGTGAGGTCACACATATAGCATTAGGTGGAGACTACTTCTACAGTACAGTACAGTAAAGTACTTGTAAGGAACACACATACAGCATTAAGTGGAGACTCCTTCTACAGTACAGTACACCACAGTACAGTACTGTATAGTACAGTACTTGTGAGGAACACACATACAGCATTAAGTGGACACTCCTTCTACAGTACAGTACAGTACTTATGAGGAACACACATACAGCATTAAGTGGAGACACCTTCTACAGTACAGTACAGTACAGTACATTGCGAGGAAAACAAATACAGCATTAAGTGAAGACTCCTTCTACAGTACAGTACAGTACAGTACAGTACAGTACTTATGAGAAACACACATACAGCATTAAGTGGAGTCTCCTTCTACAGAACAGTACAGTAAATATGAGGAACACACATACAGCATTAAGTGGAGACTCCTTTTACAGTACAGTACAGTACTTGTGAGGAACACACATACAGCATTAAGTGGAGACTCCTTCTACAGTACAGCACAGTACAGTACAGTACTTGTGAGTAACAAACATACAGCATTAAGTGGAGACTCCTTCTACAGCACAGTACAGTACAGTACAGTACAGTACAGTACAGTACTTGTGAGGAAAACACATACAGCATTATGTGGAGACTCCTACAGATACAGCACAGTACAGTGCAGTACAGTACTTGTGAGGAACACACATACAGCATTAAGTGGAGATTCGTTCTACAGTACAGTACAGTACTTGTGAGGAACACACATACAGCATTAAGTGGAGACTCCTTCTACAGTGCAGTACAGTATAGTACATTGCGAGGAAAACAAATACAGCATTAAGTGAAGACTCCTTCTACAGTACAGTACAGTACAGTACAGAACAGTACTTGTGAGAAACACACATACAGCATTAAGTGGAGTCTCCTTCTGCAGTTCAATACAGTACAGTAAATGTGAGGAACACACATACAGCATTAAGTGGAGACTCCTTCTACAGTACAGTACAGTACTTGTGAGGAACACACATACAGCATTAAGTGGAGACTCCTTCTACAGTACAGCACAGTACAGTACAGAACTTGTGAGTAACAAACATACAGCATTAAGTGGAGACTCCTTCTACAGCACAGTACAGTACAGTACAGTACAGTACAGTACAGTACTTGTGAGGAAAACACATACAGCATTAAGTGGAGACTCCTACAGATACAGTACAGTACAATGCAGTAAAGTACTTGTGAGGAACACCCATACAGCATTAAGTGGAGACTCCTTCTGTAGTACAGTACAGTACAGTACAGTACTTGTGAGGAAAACACATACAACATTAAGTGGAGACTCCTTCTACAGTACAGTACAGTACCGTACACTACTTGTGAGGAACACACATACAGAATTAAGTGGAGACTCCTTCTACAGTACAGTACAGTACAGCACTTGTAAGGAACACACATACAGTATTAAGTGGAGATTCCTTCTACAGTACAGTACACTACAGTACAGTACATGTGAGTAACACACATAGAGCATTAAGTGGAGACTCCTTCTACAGTACAGTAGAGTACAGTATAGTACAGTACTGTACAGTACTTGTGAGGAACACACAGCATTAAGTGGAGACTCCTTCTACAGTACAGTACACTACAGAACAGTACATGTGAGGAACACACATAGAGCATAAAGTGGAGACTCCTTCCACTGTACAGTAGAGTACAGTATAGTACACAACTGTACAGTACTTGTGAGGAACACACATACAGCATTAAGTGGAGACTCCTTCTACAGTAGAGTACAGTACAGCACCTTTGAGGAACACACATACAGCATTAAGTGGCGGCTCCTTCTACAGTACAGAACAGTACAGTACTTGTGAGGAACACACATACAGCATTAAATGGAGACTCCTTCTACCGTACAGTATAGTACAGTACATGTGAGGAACATACATACAGCATTAAGTGGAGAATCCTTCTACAGTACAGTACAGTACAGCACAATACAGTACAGTACACTACTTGTGAGGAACACATACAGCATTAAGTGGAGACTCCTACAGATACAGTACAGTACAGTGCAGTACAGTACTTGTGAGGAACACCCATACAGCATTAAGTGGAGACTCCTTCTATAGTACAGTACAGTACAGTACAGTACTTGTAAGGAACACACAGCATTAAGTGGAGACTCCTTCTACAGTGCAGTACACTACAGTACAGTGCATGTGAGGAACACACATAGAGCATTAAGTGGAGACTCCTTCTACAGTACAGTAGAGTACAGTATAGTACAGTACTGTACAGTACTTGTGAGGAACACACATACAGCATTAAGTGGAGACTCCTTCTACAGTAGAGTACAGTACAGCACTTGCGAGGAACACACATACAGCATTAAGTGGAGGCTCCTTCTACAGTACTGCACAGTACAGGTCTTGTGAGGAACACACATACAGCATTAAATGGAGACTCCTTCTACCGTACAGTATAGTACAGTACATGTGAGGAACATACATACAGCATTAAGTGGAGAATCCTTCTACAGTACAGAACAGTACAGCACAATACAGTACAGTACACTACTTGTGAGGAACACACACACACATACAACATTAAGTGGAGACTCCTTCTACAGTACAGTACAGTACAGCATTTGTGAGGAACACACCTACAGCATTAAGTGGAGACTCCTTGTACAGTTCAGTAGAGTACAGCACTTGTCAGGAACACACATGCAGCATTAAGTGGAGACTGCTTCTACAGTAAAGTACAGTACAGTACTTGTAAGGAACACACATACAGCATTAAGTGGAGACTCCTTTTACAGTACAGTACAGTACAGTACTGTACATTACACTACTTGTGAGGAAGACACATACAGCATTAAGTGGAGACTCCTTCTACATTACAGTACAGTACTTGTGAGGAACACAAATACAGCATTAAGTGGAGACTCTTTCTACAGTACAGTACAGTACCATACAGTACAATTCTTGTGAGGAACACACATACAGCATTAAGTGGAGACTCCTTCTACACTACAGTACAGTACAGTACTGTACATTATAGTACTTGTGAGGAAGACATACAGCATTAAGTGGAGACTCCTTCTACAGTACAGTACAGTATTTGTGAGGAACACACATACAGCATTAAGTGGAGACTCCTTCTACAGTACAGTACAGTACTTGTGAGGAACACACATATAGCATTAAGTGGAGACTCCTTCTACAGTACAGTACAATACAGTACAGTACAATAATTGTGAGGAACACACATACAGCATTAAGTGGAGACTCCTTCTACAGTACAGTACAGTACAGTACAGTACTGTATAGTACAGTACTTGTGAGGAACACACATACAGCATTAAGTGGAGACTCCTTCTACAGTACAGTACACTACAGTACAGTACTGTATAGTACAGTACTTGTGAGGAACACACATGCAGCATTAAGTGGAGACTCCTTCTACAGTACAGTACAGTACTTGTGAGGAACACACATACAGCATTAAGTGGAGACTCCTTCTACAGTACAGTACAGTACAGTACATTGCGAGGAAAACAAATACAGCATTAAGTGAAGACTCCTTCTACAGTACAGTACAGTACAGTACAGTACAGTACTTGTGAGAAACACACATACAGCATTAAGTGGAGTCTCCATCTACAGTTCAGTACAGTACAGTAAATGTGAGGAACACACATACAGCATTAAGTGGAGACTCCTTCTACAGTACAGTACAGTACTTTTGAGGAACACACATACAGCATTAAGTGGAGACTCCTTCTACAATACAGCACAGTACAGTACAGTACTTGTGAGCAACAAACATACAGCATTAAGTGGAGAGTCCTTCTACAGCACAGTACAGTACAGTACAGTACAGTACAGTACTTGTGAGGAAAACACATACACCATTAAGTGGAGACTCCTACAGATACAGTACAGTACAATGCAGTACAGTACTTGTGAGGAACACCCATACAGCATTAAGTGGAGACTCCTTCTACAGTACAGTACAGTACAGTACAATACTTGTGAGGAAAACACATACAACATTAAGTGGAGACTCCTTCTACAGTACAGTACACTACAGTACAGTACATGTGAGTAACACACAGAGAGCATTAAGTGGAGACTCCTTCTACAGTAGAGTAGAGTACAGTATAGTACAGTACTGTACAGTACTTGTGAGGAACACACAGCATTAAGTGGAGACTCCTTCTACAGTACAGTACACTACAGAACAGTACATGTGAGGAACACACATAGAGCATTAAGTGGAGACTCCTTCTACAGTACAGTAGAGTACAGTATAGTACAGTACTGTACAGTACTTGTGAGGAACACACATACAGCATTAAGTGGAGACTCCTTCTACAGTACAGCACAGTACAGTACTTGTGAGGAACACACATGCAGCATTAAATGGAGACTCCTTCTACCGTACAGTATAGTACAGTACATGTGAGGAACATACATACAGCATTAAGTGGAGAATCCTTCTACAGTACAGTACAGTACAGCACAATACAGTACAGCACACTACTTGTGAGGAACACATACACACATACAACATTAAGTGGAGACTCCTTCTACAGCATAGTACAGTACAGCACAGTACAGTACAGTAAAGTACTTGTGAGGAAAACACATACAGCATTAAGTGGAGACTCCTACAGATACAGTACAGTACAGTGCAGTACAGTAATTGTGAGGAACACACATACAGCATTAAGTGGAGACTCCTTCTACACTACAGTACAGTACAGTACAGTACTGTACATTACAGTACTTGTGAGGAAGACATACAGCATTAAGTGGAGACTCCTTCTACAGTACAGTACAGTATTTGTGAGGAACACACATACAGCATTAAGTGGAGACTCCTTCTACAGTACAGTACAGTACTTGTGAGGAACACAAATACAGCATTAAGTGGAGACTCCTTCTACAGCACAGTACAGTACCATACAGTACAGTACTTGTGAGGAACACACATACAGCATTAAGTGGAGACTCCTTCTACACTACAGTACAGTACAGTACAGTACAGTACAGCATTTGTAAGGAATACGCATACAGCATTAAGTGGAGAGCCCTTCTATAGTACAGTATAGTACAGTACAGTACTTGTGAGGAACACAAATACAGCATTAAGTGGAGACTCCTTCTACAGTACAGTACAATACAGTACAGTACAATAATTGTGAGGAACACACATACAGCATTAAGTGGAGACTCCTTCTACAGTACAGTACAGTACAGCACTTGTAAGGAACACACATACAGCATTAAGTGGAGACTCCTTCTACAGTACAGTACAGTACAGTACTTGTGAGGAACACACATATAGCATTAGGTGGAGACGACTTCTACAGTACAGTTCAGTAAAGTACTTGTAAGGAACACACATACAGCATTAAGTGGAGACTCCTTCTACAGTACAGTACACTACAGTACCGTACTGTATAGTACAGTACTTGTGAGGAACACACATACAGTATTAAGTGGAGACTCCTTCTACAGTACAGTACAGTACTTGTGAGGAACACACATACAGCATTAAGTGGAGACTCCTTCTACAGTACAGTACAGTACAGTACATTGCGAGGAAAACAAATACAGCATTAAGTGAAGACTCCTTCTACAGTACAGTACAGTACAGTACAGTACAGTACTTGTGAGAAACACACATACAGCATTAAGTGGAGTCTCCTTCTACAGTTCAGTACAGTACAGTAAATGTGAGGAACACACATACAGCATTAAGTGGAGACTCCTTCTACAGTACAGTACAGTACTTGTGAGGAACACACATACAGCATTAAGTGGAGACTCCTTCTACAGTACAGTACAGTACAGCACTTGTAAGGAACACACATACAGCATTAAGTGGAGACTCCTTCTACAGTACAGTACAGTACAGTACTTGTGAGGAACACACATACAGCATTAAGTGGAGACTCCTTCTACAGTACAGTACACTACAGTGCAGTACTGTATAGTACAGTACTTGTGAGGAACACACATACAGCATTAAGTGGAGACTCCTTCTACAGTACAGTACAGTACTTGTGAGGAACACACATACAGCATTAAGTGGAGACTCCTTCTACAGTACAGTACAGTACTTGTGAGGAACACACATACAGCATTAAGTGGAGACTCCTTCTACAGTACAGTACAGTACAGTACCGTACAGTACTTGTGAGGAACACACATACAGCATTAAGTGGAGACTCCTTCTACAGTACAGTACAGTACAGTACTTGTAAGGAACACACATACAGCATTAAGTGGAGACTCCTTCTACAGTACAGTACTACAGTACAGTACATGTGAGGAACACACATACAGCATTAAGTGGAGACTCCTTCTACAGTACAGTACAGTACAGTACAGTACAGTACAGTACTTGTGAGGAACACACACAGCATTAAGTGGAGACTCCTTCTACAGTACAGTACACTACAGTACAGTACTTGTGAGGAACACACATACAGCATTAAGTGGAGACTCCTTCTACAGTACAGTACAGTACAGTACAGTACAGTACAGTACAGTACTTGTGAGGAACACACATACAGCATTAAGTGGAGACTCCTTCTACAGTACAGTACAGTACAGCACTTGTGAGGAACACACATACAGCATTAAGTGGAGACTCCTTCTACAGTACAGCACAGTACAGTACTTGTGAGGAACACACATACAGCATTAAGTGGAGACTCCTTCTACAGTACAGTACAGTACAGTACATGTGAGGAACACACATACAGCATTAAGTGGAGAATCCTTCTACAGTACAGTACAGTACAGCACAATACAGTACAGTACAGTACTTGTGAGGAACACACATACAGCATTAAGTGGAGACTCCTTCTACAGTACAGTACAGTACAGCATTTGTGAGGAACACACATACAGCATTAAGTGGAGACTCCTTGTACAGTTCAGTACAGTACAGTACTTGTGAGGAACACACATACAGCATTAAGTGGAGACTCTTCTACAGTACAGTACAGTACAGTACTTGTGAGGAACACACATACAGCATTAAGTGGAGACTCCTTCTACAGTACAGTACAGTACAGTACTGTACACTACAGTACTTGTGAGCAAGACACATACAGCATTAAGTGGAGACTCCTTCTACAGTACAGTACAGTACTTGTGAGGAACACACATACAGCATTAAGTGGAGACTCTTCCTACAATTCAGTACAGTACAGTACAGTACAGTACTTGTGAGGAAAACTCATACAGCATTAAGTGGAGACTCCTTCTACAGTACAGTACAGTACAGTACAGTACATTACAGTACTTGTGAGGAAAACACATACAGCATTAAGTGGAGACTCCTTCTACAGTACAGTACAGTACTTGTGAGGAACACACATACAGCATTAAGTGGAGACTCCTTCTACAGTACAGTACAGTACTTGTGAGGAACACACATACAGCATTAAGTGGAGACTCCTTCTACAGTACAGTACAGTACAGTACAGTACACTTGTGAGGAACACACATACAGCATTAAGTGGAGACTCCTTCTACAGTACAGTACAGTACAGTACAGTACTTGTGAGGAACACACATACAGCATTAAGTGGAGACTTCTACAGTACAGTACAGTACAGTACTTGTGAGGAACACACATACAGCATTAAGTGGAGACTCCTTCTACAGTACAGTACACTACAGTACAGTACATGTGAGGAACACACATACAGCATTAAGTGGAGACTCCTTCTACAGTACAGTACAGTACAGTACAGTACAGTACAGTACAGTACTTGTGAGGAACACACATACAGCATTAAGTGGAGACTCCTTCTACAGTACAGTACAGTACAGTACTTGTGAGGAACACACATACAGCATTAAGTGGAGACTCCTTCTACAGTACAGTACAGTACTTGTGAGGAACACACATACAGCATTAAGTGGAGACTCCTTCTACAGTACAGTACAGTACAGTAAATGTGAGGAACACACATACAGCATTAAGTGGAGACTCCTTCTACAGTACAGTACAGTACTTGTGAGGAACACACATACAGCATTAAGTGGAGACTCCTTCTACAGTACAGTACAGTACAGTACAGTACAGTACTTGTGAGGAAAACTCATACAGCATTAAGTGGAGACTCCTTCTACAGTACAGTACAGTACTTGTGAGGAACACATACAGCATTAAGTGGAGACTCTTTCTACAGTACAGTACAGTACAGTAATTGTGAGGAAAACACATACAGCATTAAGTGGAGACTCCTTCTACAGTACAGTACAGTACAGTACAGTACAGTACTTGTGAGGAACACACATACAGCATTAAGTGGAGACTTTCTACAGTACAGTACAGTACAGTACAGTACTTGTGAGGAACACACATACAGCATTAAGTGGAGACTCCTTCTACAGTACAGTACAGTACAGTACTTGTGAGGAACACACATACAGCAATAAGTGGAGACTCTTTCTACAGTACAGCACAGTACAGTACAGTACAGTACAGTACAGTACAGCACAGCACAGTACAGTACTTGTGAGGAACACACATACAGCATTAAGTGGAGACTCCTTCTACAGCACAGTACAGTACTTGTGAGGAACACACATACAGCATTAAGTGGAGACTCCTTCTACAGTACAGTACAGTACAGTACAGTACAGTACAGTACAGTACTTGTGAGGAACACACATACAGCATTAAGTGGAGACTCCTTCTGCAGTACAGTACAGTACAGTACAGTACTTGTGAGAAACACACATACAGCATTAAGTGGAGACTTTCTACATTACAGTACAGTACAGTACAGTACAGTTCAATACAATACTGTGAGGAAAACACATACAGCATTAAGTGGAGACTCCTTCTACAGTAAGTACAATACAGTGCAGTACACTACTTGTGAGGAACACACATACAGCATTAAGTGGAGACTCCTTCTACAGTACAGTACAGTACACTACTTGTGAGGAACACACATACAGCATTAAGTGGAGACTCCTTCTACAGTACAGTACAGTACAGTACTTGTGAGGAACACACATACAGCAATAAGTGGAGACTCCTTCTACAGTACAGCACAGTGCAGTACAGTACAGTACAGTACAGTACAGCACAGCACAGCACAGTACAGTACTTGTGAGGAACACACATACAGCATTAAGTGGAGACTCCTTCTACAGTACAGTACAGTACTTGTGAGGAACACACATACAGCATTAAGAGGAGACTCCTTCTACAGTACAGTACAGTACAGTAAATGTGAGGAACACACATACAGCATTAAGTGGAGACTCCTTCTACAGTACAATACAGTACTTGTGAGGAACACACATACAGCATTAAGTGGAGACTCCTTCTACAGTACAGTACAGTACAGTACAGAACATTGCGAGGAAAACAAATACAGCATTAAGTGAAGACTCCTTCTACAGTACAGTACAGTACAGTGCACTATAGTACATGTGAGAAACACACATAAAGCATTAAGTGGAGACTTTCTACAGTACAGTACAGTACAGTACATTACAGTACAGTACAGTACAGTGCAGTACAGTACTTGTGAGGAAAACACATACAGCATTAAGTGGAGACTCCTTCTACAGTACAGTACAATACAGTACAGTACAATAATTGTGAGGAACACACATACAGCATTAAGTGGAGACTCCTTCTACAGTACAGTACAGTACAGCACTTGTAAGGAACACACATACAGCATTAAGTGGAGACTCCTTCTACAGTACAGTACAGTACAGTACTTGTGAGGAACACACATATAGCATTAGGTGGAGACTACTTCTACAGTACAGTACAGTAAAGTACTTGTATGGAACACACATACAGCATTATGTGGAGACTCCTTCTACAGTACAGTACACTACAGTACAGTACTGTATAGTACAGTACTTGTGAGGAACACACATACAGCATTAAGTGGACATTTCTTCTACAGTACAGTACAGTACTTGTGAGGAACACACATACAGCATTAAGTGGAGACACCTTCTACAGTACAGTACAGTACAGTACATTGCGAGGAAAACAAATACAGCATTAAGTGAAGACTCCTTCTACAGTACAGTACAGTACAGTACAGCACAGTACTTGTGAGAAACACACATACAGCATTAAGTGGAGTCTCCTTCTACAGTAAAGTACAGTAAATATGAGGAACACACATACAGCATTAAGTGGAGACTCCTTCTACAGTACAGTACAGTACAGCACTTGTAAGGAACACACATACAGTATTAAGTGGAGACTCCTTCTACAGTACAGTACATGTGAGGAACACACATAGAGCATTAAGTGGAGACTCCTTCTACAGTACAGTAGAGTACAGTATAGCACAGTACTGTACAGTACTTGTGAGGAACACACAGCATTAAGTGGAGACTCCTTCTACAGTACAGTACACTACAGTACAGTACATGTGAGGAACACACATACAGCATTAAGTGGAGACTCCTTCTACATTACAGTACAGTACAGTATAGTACAGTACTGTACAGTACTTGTGAGGAACACACAGCATTAAGTGGAGACTCCTTCTACAGTACAGTACACTACAGTACAGTACATGTGAGGAACACACATAGAGCATTAAGTGGAGACTCCTTCTACAGTACAGTAGAGTACAGTATAGTACAGTACTGTACAGTACTTGTGAGGAACACACATACAGCATTAAGTGGAGACTCCTTCTACAGTAGAGTACAGTACAGCACTTGTGAGGAACACACATACAGCATTAAGTGGAGGCTCCTTCTACAGTACAGCACAGTACAGTACTTGTGAGGAACACACATACAGCATTAAATGGAGACTCCTTCTACCGTACAGTATAGTACAGTACATGTGAGGAACATACATACAGCATTAAGTGGAGAATCCTTCTACAGTACAGTACAGTACAGCACAATACAGTACAGTACACTACTTGTGAGGAACACACACACACATACAACATTAAGTGGAGACTCCTTCTACAGTACAGTACAGTACAGCATTTGTGAGGAACACACCTACAGCATTAAGTGGAGACTCCTTGTACAGTTCAGTACAGTACAGCACTTGTCAGGAACACACATGCAGCATTAAGTGGAGACTGCTTCTACAGTAAGGTACAGTACAGTACGTGTAAGGAACACACATACAGCATTAAGTGGAGACTCCTTCTACAGTACAGTACAGTACAGTACTGTACATTACTCTACTTGTGAGGAAGACACATACAGCATTAAGTGGAGACTCCTTCTACATTACAGTACAGTACTTGTGAGGAACACAAATACAGCATTAAGTGGAGACTCTTTCTACAGTACAGTACAGTACCATACAGTACAGTTCTTGTGAGGAACACACATACAGCATTAAGTGGAGACTCCTTCTACACTACAGTACAGTACAGTACAGTACTGTACATTACAGTACTTGTGAGGAAGACATACAGCATTAAGTGGAGACTCCTTCTACAGTACAGTACAGTATTTGTGAGGAACACACATACAGCATTAAGTGGAGACTCCTTCTACAGTACAGTACAGTACTTGTGAGGAACACAAATACAGCATTAAGTGGAGACTCCTTCTACAGTACAGTACAGTACCATACAGTACAGTACTTGTGAGGAACACACATACAGCATTAAGTGGAGACTCCTTCTACACTACAGTACAGTACAGTACAGTACAGTACAGCATTTGTAAGGAATACACATACAGCATTAAGTGGAGAGCCCTTCTATAGTACAGTATAGTACAGTACAGTGCTTGTGAGGAACACACATACAGCATTAAGTGGAGACTTCTACAGTACAGTACAGTACAGTACTTGTGAGGAACACACATACAGCATTAAGTGGAGACTCTTTCTACAGTACAGTACACTACAGTACAGTACATATGAGGAACACACATAGAGCATTAAGTGGAGACTCCTTCTACAGTACAGTAGAGTACAGTATAGTACAGTACTGTACAGTACTTGTGAGGAACACACATACGTACAGCATTAAGTGGAGACTCCTTCTACAGTACAGTACAGTACAGTACTTGTGAGGAACAAACATACCGCATTAAGTGGAGACTCCTTCTACAGTACAGTACAGTACTTGTGAGGAACACACTTACAGCATTAAGTGGAGACTCCTTCTACAGTACAGTACAGTACAGTACAGTACAGTACAGTAAATGTGAGTAAAACACATACAGCATTAAGTGGAGACTCCTTCTACAGTACAGTACAGTACTTGTGAGGAACACACTTACAGCATTAAGTGGAGACTCCTTCTACAGTACAGTACAGTACAGTACAGTACAGTACAGTAAATGTGAGTAAAACATATACAGCATTAAGTGGAGACTCCTTCTACAGTACCTGTACAGTACTTGTGAGGAACACACAGCATTAAGTGGAGACTCCTTCTACAGTACAGTACAGTACAGTACATTGCGAGGAAAACACGTACAGCATTAAGTGAAGACTCCTTCTACAGTACAGTACAGTACAGTACAGTACAGTACTTGTGAGAAACACACATACAGCATTAAGTGGAGACTTTCTACAGTTCAGTACAGTACAGTACAGTACTTGTGAGGAATACACTTACAACATTAAGTGGAGACTCCTTCTACAGTACAGTACAGTACACTACTTGTGAGGAACACACATACAGCAATAAGTGGAGACTCTTTCTACAGTACAGCACAGTGCAGTACAGTACAGTACAGTACAGTACAATACAGCACAGCACAGTACAGTACTTGTGAGGAACACACATACAGCATTAAGTGGAGACTCCTTCTACAGTTCAGTACAGTACAGTACAGTACAGTACAGTACAGTACATTGCGAGGAAAACACATACAGCATTAAGTGAAGACTCCTTCTGCAGTACAGTACAGTACAGTACAGTACTTGTGAGAAACACACATAGAGCATTAAGTGGAGACTTTCTACATTACAGTACAGTACAGTACAGTACAGTACAATACAATACTGTGAGGAAAACACATACAGCATTAAGTGGAGACTCCTTCTACAGTAAGTACAATACAGTGCAGTACACTACTTGTGAGGAACACACATACAGCATTAAGTGGAGACTCCTTCTACAGTACAGTACAGTACACTACTTGTGAGGAACACACTTACAGCATTAAGTGGAGACTCCTTCTACAGTACAGTACAGTACAGTACTTGTGAGGAACACACATACAGCAATAAGTGGAGACTCCTTCTACAGTACAGCACAGTGCAGTACAGTACAGTACAGTACAGTACAGCACAGCACAGCACAGTACAGTACTTGTGAGGAACACACATGCAGCATTAAGTGGAGACTCCTTCTACAGTACAGTACAGTACTTGTGAGGAACACACATACAGCATTAAGAGGAGACTCCTTCTACAGTTCAGTACAGTACAGTAAATGTGAGGAACACACATACAGCATTAAGTGGAGACTCCTTCTACAGTACAATACAGTACTTGTGAGGAACACACATACAGCATTAAGTGGAGACTCCTTCTACAGTACAGTACAGTACAGTACAGAACATTGCGAGGAAAACAAATACAGCATTAAGTGAAGACTCCTTCTACAGTACAGTACAGTACAGTGCACTATAGTACATGTGAGAAACACACATAAAGCATTAAGTGGAGACTTTCTACAGTACAGTACAGTACAGTACATTACAGTACAGTACAGTACAGTGCAGTACAGTACTTGTGAGGAAAACACATACAGCATTAAGTGGAGACTCCTTCTACAGTACAGTACAATACAGTACAGTACAATAATTGTGAGGAACACACATACAGCATTAAGTGGAGACTCCTTCTACAGTACAGTACAGTACAGCACTTGTGAGGAACACACATACAGCATTAAGTGGAGACTCCTTCTACAGTACAGTACAGTACAGTACTTGTGAGGAACACACATAACATTAGGTGGAGACTACTTCTACAGTACAGTACAGTAAAGTACTTGTATGGAACACACATACAGCATTAAGTGGAGACTCCTTCTACAGTACAGTACACTACAGTACAGTACTGTATAGTACAGTACTTGTGAGGAACACACATACAGCATTAAGTGGACACTCCTTCTACAGTACAGTACAGTACTTGTGAGGAACACACATACAGCATTAAGTGGAGACACCTTCTACAGTACAGTACAGTACAGTACATTGCGAGGAAAACAAATACAGCATTAAGTGAAGACTCCTTCTACAGTACAGTACAGTACAGTACAGTACAGTACTTGTGAGAAACACACATACAGCATTAAGTGGAGTCTCCTTCTACAGTAAAGTACAGTAAATATGAGGAACACACATACAGCATTAAGTGGAGACTCCTTCTACAGTACAGTACAGTACAGCACTTGTAAGGAACACACATACAGTATTAAGTGGAGACTCCTTCTACAGTACAGTACATGTGAGGAACACACATAGAGCATTAAGTGGAGACTCCTTCTACAGTACAGTAGAGTACAGTATAGCACAGTACTGTACAGTACTTGTGAGGAACACACAGCATTAAGTGGAGACTCCTTCTACAGTACAGTACACTACAGTACAGTACATGTGAGGAACACACATACAGCATTAAGTGGAGACTCCTTCTACAGTACAGTAGAGTACAGTATAGTACAGTACTGTACAGTACTTGTGAGGAACACACATACAGCATTAAGTGGAGACTCCTTCTACAGTAGAGTACAGTACAGCACTTGTGAGGAACACACATACAGCATTAAGTGGAGGCTCCTTCTACAGTACAGCACAGTACGGTACTTGTGAGGAACACACATACAGCATTAAATGGGGAGACTCCTTCTACCGTACAGTATAGTACAGTACATATGAGGAACATACATACAGCATTAAGTGGAGAATCCTTCTACAGTACAGTACAGTACAGTACAGTACACTACTTGTGAGGAACACACATACAGCATTAAGTGGAGACTCCTTCTACAGTACAGTACAGTACAGCATTTGTGAGGAACACACCTACAGCATTAAGTGGAGACTCCTTGTACAGTTCAGTACAGTACAGCACTTGTCAGGAACACACATACAGCATTAAGTGGAGACTCCTTCTACAGTACAGTACAGTACAGTACACTACTTGTGAGGAACACACATACAGCATTAAGTGGAGACTCCTTCTACAGTACAGTACAGTACAGTACTTGTGAGGAACACACATACAGCATTAAGTGGAGACTCCTTCTATAGTACAGTACAGTACAGTACACTACTTGTGAGGAACACACATACAGCATTAAGTGGAGGCTCCTTCTACAGTACAGCACATTACAGTACTTGTGAGGAACACACATACAGCATTAAATGGAGACTCCTTCTACCGTACAGTATAGTACAGTACATGTGAGGAACATACATACAGCATTAAGTGGAGAATCCTTCTACAGTAAAGTACAGTACAGCACAATACAGTACAGTACACTACTTGTGAGGAACACACACACATACAACATTAAGTGGAGACTCCTTCTACAGTACAGTACAATACAGCATTTGTGAGGAACACACCTACAGCATTAAGTGGAGACTCCTTCTACAGTACAGTACAGTACAGCACTTGTCAGGAACACACATACAGCATTAAGTGGAGACTCCTTCTACAGTACAGTACAGTACAGTACTTGTGAGGAACACACATACAGCATTAAGTGGAGACTCCTTCACAGTACAGTCAGTACAGTACGTACAGTACATGACTTGTGAGGAACACACATACAGCATTAAGTGGAGACTCCTTCTACAGTACAGTACAGTACTTGTGAGGAACACACATACAGCATTAAGTGGAGACTCCTTCTACAGTACAGTACAGTACATACAGTACAGTACTTGTGAGGAACACACATACAGCATTAAGTGGAGACTCCTTCTACAGTACAGTACAGTACAGTACTTGTGAGGAACACACATACAGCATTAAGTGGTGAATTCTTCTACAGTACAGTACAGCATTTGTAAGGAACACACATACAGCATTAAGTGGAGAGCCCTTCTATAGTACAGTACAGTACCGTACTTGTGAGGAACACACATACAGCATTAAGTGGAGACTCCTTCTACAGTACAGTACAGTACAGTACTGTACATTACAGCACTTGTGAGGAAGACACATACAGCATTAAGTGGAGACTCCTTCTACAGTACAGTACAGTATTTGTGAGGAACACACATACAGCATTAAGTGGAGACTCCTACAGTACAGTACAGTACTTGTGAGGAACACAAATACAGCATTAAGTGGAGACTCCTTCTACAGTACAGTACAGCACCATATAGTACAGTACTTGTGGGGAACACACATACAGCATTAAGTGGAGACTCCTTCTACACTACAGTACAGTACAGGACAGTACTTGTGAGGAAAACACATACAGCATTAAGTGGAGACTTCTTCTACAGTACAGTACAGAACAGTACACTACAGTACAGCATTTGTAAGGAACACACATACAGCATTAAGTGGAGAGCCCTTCCACAGTACAGTACACTACAGTACAGTACATGTGAGGAACACACATAGAGCATTAAGTGGAGACTCCTTCTACAGTACAGTACAGTACTTGTGAGGAATTCACATACAGCATTAATTTGAGACTCCTTCTACAGTACAGCATAGTATTTGTGAGGAACACACATACAGCATTAAGAGGAGACTTCTTCTACAGTACAGTACAGTACAGTACAGTACAGTACAGTACAGTACAGTACTTGTGAGGAACACACATACAGCATTAAGTGGAGACTTCTACAGTACAGTACAGTACAGTACTTGTGAGGAACACACATGCAGCATTAAGTGGAGACTCCTTCTACAGTACAGTACACTGCAGTACAGTACATGTGAGGAACACACATAGAGCATAAAGTGGAGACTCCTTCTTCAGTACAGTAGAGTACAGTATAGTACAGTACTGTACAGTACTTGTGAGAAACACACATACAGCATTAAGTGGAGACTCCTTCTACAGTACAGTACCCTACAGTACAGTACATGTGAGGAACACTCATAGAGCATTAAGTGGAGACTCCTTCTACAGTACAGTAGAGTACAGTATAGTACAGTACTGTACAGTACTTGTGAGGAACACACATACAGCATTAAGTGGAGACTCCTTCTACAGTACAGCACAGTAGAGTACAGTACTTGTGAGTAACACACATACAGCATTAAGTGGAGACGCGTTCTACAGCACAGTACAGTACAGTACAGTACAGTGCAGTACAGTGCAGTACAGTACTTGTGAGGAAAACACATACAGCATTAAGTGGAGACTCCTACAGATACAGTACAGTACAGTGCAGTACAGTACTTGTGAGGAACACCCATACAGCATTAAGTGGAGACTCCTTCTATAGTACAGTACAGTACAGTACAGTACTTGTGAGGAAAACACATGCAACATTAAGTGGAGACTCCTTCTACAGTACAGTACGGTACAGTACCGTACACTACTTGTGAGGAACACACATACAGCATTAAGTGGAGACTCCTTCTACAGTACAGTACAGTACAGCACTTGTAAGGAACACACATACAGTATTAAGTGGAGACTCCTTCTACAGTACAGTACACTACAGTACAGTACATGTGAGGAACACACATAGAGCATTAAGTGGAGACTCCTTCTACAGTACAGTAGAGTACAGTATAGTACAGTACTGTACAGTACTTGTGAGGAACACACATACAGCATTAAGTGGAGACTCCTTCTACAGTACAGTACAGTACAGCACTTGTGAGGAACACACATACAGCATTAAGTGGAGGCTCCTTCTACAGTACTGCACAGTACAGTACTTGTGAGGAACACACATACAGCATTAAATGGAGACTCCTTCTACTGCACAGTATAGTACAGTACATGTGAGGAACATACATACAGCATTAAGTGGAGCATCCTTCTACAGTACAGTACAGTACAGCACAATACAGTACAGTACACTACTTGTGAGGAACACACACACATACAACATTAAGTGGAGACTCCTTCTACAGTACAGTACAGTACAGCATTTGTGAGGAACACACCTACAGCATTAAGTGGAGACTCCTTGTACAGTTCAGTACAGTACAGCACTTGTCAGGAACACACATGCAGCATTAAGTGGAGACTGCTTCTACAGTACAGTACAGTACAGTACTTGTAAGGAACACACATACAGCATTAAGTGGAGACTCCTTGTACAGTTCAGTACAGTACAGCACTTGTCAGGAACACACATGCAGCATTAAGTGGAGACTGCTTCTACAGTACAGTACAGTACAGTACTTGTGAGGAACACACATACAGCATTAAGTGGAGACTCCTTCTACAGTACAGTACAGTACAGTACAGTACATTACACTACTTGTGAGGAAGACACATACAGCATTAAGTGGAGACTCCTTCTACAGTACAGTACAGTACTTGTGAGGAACACAAATACAGCATTAAGTGGAGACTCTTTCTACAGTACAGTACAGTACCATACAGTACAGTTCTTGTGAGGAACACACATACAGCATTAAGTGGAGACTCCTTCTACACTACAGTACAGTATAGGAGAGTACTTGTGAGGAACACACATACAGCATTAAGTGGAGACTTCTTCTACAGTACAGTACAGCATTTGTAAGGAACACACATACAGCATTAAGTGGAGAGCCCTTCTATAGTACAGTACAGTACAGTACAGTACCGTACTTGTGAGGAACACACATACAGCATTAAGTGGAGACTCCTACAGTACAGTACAGTACTTGTGAGGAACACAAATACAGCATTAGCGGAGACTCCTTCTACAGTACAGTACAATACCATACAGTACAGTACTTGTGAGGAACACACATACAGCATTAAGTGGAGACTCCTTCTACAGTACAGTACAGTACAGTACAGTACTTGTGAGGAACACACATACAGCATTAAGTGGAGACTCCTTCTACAGTACAGTACAGAACAGTACAGTACAGTACAGTATTTGTAAGGAATACACATACAGCATTAAGTGGAGAGCCCTTCTATTGTACAGTACAGTACAGTACAGTACAGTACAGTACTTGTGAGGAACACACATACAGCATTAAGTGGAGACTTCTACAGTACAGTACAGTACAGTACTTGTGAGGAACACACATACAGCATTAAGTGGAGACTCCTTCTACAGTACAGTACACTACAGTACAGTACATGTGAGGAACACACATAGAGCATTAAGTGGAGACTCCTTCTACAGTACAGTACAGTACAGTATAGTACAGTACTGTACAGTACTTGTGAGGAACACACATACAGCATTAAGTGGAGACTCCTTCTACAGTACAGTACCCTACAGTACAGTACATGTGAGGAACACACATACAGCATTAAGTGGAGACTCCTTCTACAGTACAGTAGAGTACAGTATAGTACAGTACTGTACAGTACTTGTGAGGAACACACATACAGCATTAAGTGGAGACTCCTTCTACAGTACAGCACAGTAGAGTACAGTACTTGTGAGTAACACACATACAGCATTAAGTGGAGACTCGTTCTACAGCACAGTACAGTACAGTACAGTACAGTGCAGTACAGTACTTGTGAGGAAAACACATGCAGCATTAAGTGGAGACTCCTACAGATACAGTACAGTGCAGTGCAGTACAGTACTTGTGATTAACACCCATACAGCATTAAGTGGAGACTCCTTCTATAGTACAGTACAGTACAGTACAGTACTTGTGAGGAAAACACATACAACATTAAGTGGAGACTCCTTCTACAGTACAGTACGGTACAGTACCGTACACTACTTGTGAGGAACACACATACAGCATTAAGTGGAGACTCCTTCTACAGTACAGTACAGTACAGCACTTGTAAGGAACACACATACAGTATTAAGTGGAGACTCCTTCTACAGTACAGTACACTACAGTACAGTACATGTGAGGAACACACATAGAGCATTAAGTGGAGACTCCTTCTACAGTACAGTAGAGTACAGTATAGTACAGTACTGTACAGTACTTGTGAGGACCACACATACAGCATTAAGTGGAGACTCCTTCTACAGTAGAGTACAGTACAGCACTTGTGAGGAACACACATACAGCATTAAGTGGAGGCTCCTTTTACAGTACTGCACAGTACAGTACTTGTGAGGAACACACATACAGCATTAAATGGACACTCCTTCTACTGTACAGTTTAGTACAGTACATGTGAGGAACATACATACAGCATTAAGTGGAGCATCCTTCTACAGTACAGTACAGTACACTACTTGTGAGGAACACACACACACATACAACATTAAGTGGAGACTCCTTCTACAGTACAGTACAGTACAGCACTTGTGAGGAACACACCTACAGCATTAAGTGGAGACTCCTTGTACAGTTCAGTACAGAACAGCACTTGTCAGGAACACACATGCAGCATTAAGTGGAGACTGCTTCTACAGTACAGTACAGTACAGTACTTGTAAGGAACACACATACAGCATTAAGTAGAGACTCCTTGTACAGTTCAGTACAGTACAGCACTTGTCAGGAACACACATGCAGCATTAAGTGGAGACTGCTTCTGCAGTACAGTACAGTACAGTACTTGTAAGGAACGCACATACAGCATTAAGTGGAGACTCCTTCTACAAGTGCAGTACAGTACAGTACTGTACATTACAGTACTTGTGAGGAAGACACATACAGCATTAAGTGTAGACTCCTTCTACATTACAGTACAGTACTTGTGAGGAACACAAATACAGCATTAAGTGGAGACTCCTTCTACATTACAGTACAGTACCATACAGTACAGTTCTTGTGAGGAACACACATACAGCATTAAGTGGAGACTCTTTCTACACTACAGTACAGTACAGTAGAGTACTTGTGAGGAACACACATACAGCATTAAGTGGAGACTTCTTCTACAGTACAGTACAGTACAGTGCAGTAGAGTACAGCATTTGTAAGGAACACACATACAGCATTAAGTGGAGAGCCCTTCTATAGTACAGTACAGTACAGTACAGTACAGTACAGTACTTGTGAGGAACACACATACAGCATTAAGTGGAGACTTCTACAGTACAGTACAGTACAGTACAGTACATGTGAAGAACACACATACAGCATTAAGTGGAGACTCCTTCTACAGTACAGTAAGCACAGTATAGTACAGTACAGTACAGTACTTGTGAGGAACACACATACAGCATTAAGTGGAGACTCCTTCTACAGTACAGTACACTACAGTACAGTACATGTGAGGAACACACATAGAGCATTAAGTGGAGACTCCTTCTACAGTACAGTAGAGTACAGTATAGTATAGTACTGTACAGTACTTGTGAGGAACACACATACAGCATTAAGTGGAGACTTCTTCTACAGTACAGTACAGAACAGTACACTACAGTACAGTATTTGTAAGGAACACACATACAGCATTAAGTGGAGAGCCCTTCTACAGTACAGTACAGTACAGTACAGTACAGTACAGTACTTGTGAGGAACACACATACAGCATTAAGTGGAGACTCCTTCTACAGTACAGTACAGTACAGTACATGTGAGGAACACTCATAGAGCATTAAGTGGAGACTCCTTCTACAGTACAGTAGAGTACAGTATAGTACAGTACTGTACAGTACTTGTGAGGAACACACATACAGCATTAAGTGGAGACTCCTTCTACAGTACAGCACAGTAGAGTACAGTACTTGTGAGTAACACACATACAGCATTAAGTGGAGACTCGTTCTACAGCACAGTACAGTACAGTACAGTACAGTGCAGTACAGTACTTGTGAGGAAAACACATGCAGCATTAAGTGGAGACTCCTACAGATACAGTACAGTACAGTGCAGTACAGTACTTGTGATTAACACCCATACAGCATTAAGTGGAGACTCCTTCTTTAGTACAGTACAGTACAGTACAGTACTTGTGAGGAAAACACATCCAACATTAAGTGGAGACTCCTTCTACAGTACAGTACGGTACAGTACCGTACACTACTTGTGAGGAACACACATACAGCATTAAGTGGAGACTCCTTCTACAGTACAGTACAGTACAGCACTTGTAAGGAACACACATACAGTATTAAGTGGAGACTCCTTCTACAGTACAGTACACTACAGTACAGTACATGTGAGGAACACACATAGAGCATTAAGTGGAGACTCCTTCTACAGTACAGTAGAGTACAGGATCGTACAGTACTGTACAGTACTTGTGAGGACCACACATACAGCATTAAGTGGAGACTCCTTCTACAGTAGAGTACAGTACAGCACTTGTGAGGAACACACATACAGCATTAAGTGGAGGCTCCTTTTACAGTACTGCACAGTACAGTACTTGTGAGGAACACACATACAGCATTAAATGGAGACTCCTTCTACTGTACAGTATAGTACAGTACATGTGAGGAACATACATACAGCATTAAGTGGAGCATCCTTCTACAGTACAGTACAGTACAGCACAATACAATACAATACACTACTTGTGAGGAACACACACACACATACAACATTAAGTGGAGACTCCTTCTACAGTACAGTACAGTACAGCACTTGTGAGGAACACACCTACAGCATTAAGTGGAGACTCCTTGTACAGTTCAGTACAGAACAGCACTTGTCAGGAACACACATGCAGCATTAAGTGGAGACTGCTTCTACAGTACAGTACAGTACAGTACTTGTAAGGAACACACATACAGCATTAAGTAGAGACTCCTTGTACAGTTCAGTACAGTACAGCACTTGTCAGGAACACACATGCAGCATTAAGTGGAGACTGCTTCTGCAGTACAGTACAGTACAGTACTTGTAAGGAACGCACATACAGCATTAAGTGGAGACTCCTTCTACAAGTGCAGTACAGTACAGTACTGTACATTACAGTACTTGTGAGGAAGACACATACAGCATTAAGTGTAGACTCCTTCTACATTACAGTACAGTACTTGTGAGGAACACAAATACAGCATTAAGTGGAGACTCCTTCTACATTACAGTACAGTACCATACAGTACAGTTCTTGTGAGGAACACACATACAGCATTAAGTGGAGACTCTTTCTACACTACAGTACAGTACAGTAGAGTACTTGTGAGGAACACACATACAGCATTAAGTGGAGACTTCTTCTACAGTACAGTACAGTACAGTACAGTAGAGTACAGCATTTGTAAGGAACACACATACAGCATTAAGTGGAGAGCCCTTCTATAGTACAGTACAGTACAGTACAGTACAGTACAGTACTTGTGAGGAACACACAAACATCATTAAGTGGAGACTTCTACAGTACAGTACAGTACAGTACAGTACATGTGAAGAACACACATAGAGCATTAAGTGGAGACTCCTTCTACAGTACAGTAGAGCACAGTATAGTACAGTACTGTACACTACTTGTGAGGAACACACATACAGCATTAAGTGGAGTCTCCTTCTACAGTACAGTACACTACAGTACAGTACATGTGAGGAACACACATAGAGCATTAAGTGGAGACTCCTTCTACAGTACAGTAGAGTACAGTATAGTATAGTACTGTACAGTACTTGTGAGGAACACACATACAGCATTAAGTGGAGACTCCTTCTACAGTACTTGTGAGGAACAAACATACCGCATTAAGTGGAGACTCCTTCTACAGTACAGTAAGGTACTTCTGAGGAAAACACATACAGCATTAAGTGGATGCTCCTTCTACAGTACCCGTACAGTACTTGTGGGGAACACACAGCATTAAGTGGAGACTCCTTCTACAGTACAGTACAGTACAGTACAGTATAGTACATTGCGAGGAAAACACATGCAGTACAGCATTAAGTGAAGACTCCTTCTACAGTACAGTACAGTACAGTACAGTACAGTACTTGTGAGAAACACACAAACAGAATTAAGTGGAGACTTTCTATAGTACAGTAAAGTACAGTACAATACTTGTGAGGAAAACACATACAGCATTAAGTGGAGACTCCTTCTACAGTATAGTACAATACAGTACAGTACACTACTTGTGAGGAACACACATACAGCATTAAGTGGAGACTCCTTCTACAGTACAGTACAGTACAGCACTTGTAAGGAACACACATACAGCATTAAGTGGAGACTCCTTCTACAGTACAGTACAGTACAGTACTTGTGGGGAACACACATACAGCATTAAGTGGAGACTCCTTGTACTGTACAGTACAGTACTTGTGAGGAACACACATACAGCATTAAGTGGAGACTCCTTCTACAGTACAATACAGTACAGTACAGTACAGTACAGTACATTGCGAGGAAAACACATACAGCATTAAGTGAAGACTCCTTCTACAGTACAGTACAGTACAGTACAGTACAGTACTTGTGAGAAACACACATACAGCATTAAGTGGAGACTTTCTACAGTACAGTGCAGTACAGTACAGTACAGTACAGTACAATACAAAACTTGTGAGGAAAACACATACAGCATTAAGTGGAGACTCCTTCTACAGTACAGTACAATACAGTACAGTACACTACTTGTGAGGGACACACATACAGCCTTAAATGGAGACTCCTTCTACAGTAGAGTACAGTACACTACTTGTGAGGAACACACTTACAGCATTAAGTGGAGACTCCTTCTACAGTACAGTACAGTACAGTACTTGTGAGGACCACACATACAGCATTAAGTGGAGACTCCTTCTACAGTACAGCACAGTACAGTACAGTACAGTACAGTACAGCACAGCACAGCACAGTACAGTACTTGTGAGGAACACACATACAGCATTAAGTGGAGACTCCTTCTACAGTACAGTACAGTACTTGTGAGGAACACACATACAGCATTAAGAGGAGACTCCTTCGACAGTTCAGAACAGTACAGTAAATGTGAGGAACACACATACAGCATTAAGTGGAGACTCCTTCTACAGTACAATACAGTACTTGTGAGGAACACACATACAGCATTAAGTGGAGACTCCTTCTACAGTACAGTACAGTACAGTACAGTACTTGTGATGAAAACACATACAGCATTAAGTGGAGACTCCTTCTACAGTACAGTAGAGTACAGTATAATATAGTACTGTACAGTACTTGTGAGGAACACACATGCACCATTAAGTGGAGGCTCTTACAGTAGTGTACAGTACAGTACAGTACAGCACTTGTGAGGAACACACATACAGCATTAGGTGGAGACTCCTTCTACAGTACAGTACAGTACAGTACTTGTGAGGAACACACATACAGCATTACGTGGAGACTACTTCTACAGTACAGTACAGTACTTGTGAGCAACACACATACAGCATTAAGTGGAGACTCCTTCTACAGTACAGTACAGTACAGCACTTTTAAGGAACACACATACAGCATTAAGTGGAGACTCCTTCTACAGTACAGTACAGAACAGTACAGTACTTGTGAGGAACACACATACAGCATTAAGTGGAGACTGCTTCTATAGTACAGTACAGTACAGTACTTGTGAGGAACACACATACAGCATTAAGTGGAGACTCCTTCTACAGTACAGTACAGTGCAGCATTTGTAAGGAACACACATACAGCATTAAGTGGAGATGCCTTCTACAGTACAGTACAGTACAGTACAGTACAGTACTTGTGAGGAACACACACACAACATTAAGTGGAGACTCGTTCTACAGCACAGTACACTGCAGTACAGTACATTTGAGGAACACACATACAGCATTAAGTGGAGACTCCTTCGACAGTACAGTAGAGTACAGTATAGTACAGTACCGTACAGTACTTGTGAGGAACACACATGCACCATTAAGTGGAGACTCCTACAGTAGTGTACAGTACAGTACAGTGCCGCACTTGTTAGGAACACACATACATCATTAAGTGGAGGCTCCTTCTACAGTACAGCACAGTACAGTACTTGTAAGGAACACACATACAGCATTAAGTGGAGGCTCCTTCTACAGTACAGCACAGTACAGTACTTGTGAGGAACACACATACAGCATTAAGTGGAGGCTCCTTCTACAGTACAGTACAGTACAGTACTTGTGAGGAACACACATACAACATTAAGTGGAGACTCGTTCTACAGTACAGTACACTACAGTACAGTACATTTGAGGAACACACATACAGCATTAAGTGGAGACTCCTTCTACAGTACAGTAGAGTACAGTATAGTACAGTACTGTACAGTACTTGTGAGGAACACACATGCACCATTAAGTGGAGACTCCTACAGTAGTGTACAGTACAGTACAGTACAGCACTTGTTAGGAACACACATACAGCATTAAGTGGAGGCTCCTTCTACAGTACAGCACAGTACAGTACTTGTGAGGAACACACATACAGCATTTAGTGGAGGCTCCTTCTACATTACAGCACAGTACAGTACTTGTGAGGAACACACATACAGCATTAAGTGGAGACTCCTTCTACAGTACAGTACAGTACAGTACAGTACTTGTGAGAAACACACATACAGCATTAAGTGGAGACTCCTTCTACAGTACAGTACAGTACAGTACAGTACTTGTGAGGAACACACATACAGCAATAAGTGGAGACTCCTCCAGTACAGTACCGTACAGTAGAGTGCAGTACAGTACAGTGCAGCACTGTACAGTATTTGTGAGGAAAACACATACAGCATTAAGTGGAGACTCCTTCTACAGTACAGTACAGTACTTGTGAGGAACACACATACAGCATTAAGTGGAGACTCTTTCTACAGTACAGTACAGTACCTGTGAGGAACACACATACAGCATTAAGTGCAGATTCCTTCTACAGTACAGTACCCTAGAGTACAGTACAGTACAGTACTTGTGAGGAACACACATACAGCAATAAGTGGAGACTCCTACAATACAGTAAAGTACAGTACAGTACAGTACAGTACAGCACAGCACTGTACAGTACTTGTGAGGAACACACATACAGCATTAAGTGGAGACTCCTTCTACAATACAGCACAGTAGAGTACAGTACAGTACAGTACAGTACAGCACAGCACAGCACAGTACAGTACAGTACTTGTGAGGAACACACATATAGCATTTATTGGAGACTCCTTCTACAGTACAGTACAGTACAGTACAGTACAGTACAGTACTTGTGAGGAACACACATACAGCATTAAGTGGAGACTCCTTCTACAGTACAGTACAGTACACTACTTGTGAGGAAAACACATACAGCATTAAGTGGAGACTCCTTCTACAGTACAGTACAATACAGTACAGTACAATAATTGTGAGGAACACACATACAGCATTAAGTGGAGACTCCTTCTACAGTACAGTACAGTACAGCACTTGTTAGGAACACACATACAGCATTAAGTGGAGACTCCTTCTACAGTACAGTATAGTACTGTACTTGTGAGGAACACACATACAGCATTAAGTGGAGACTGCTTCTACAGTACAGTACAGTACAGTACTTGTAATGAACACACATACAGCATTAAGTGGAGACTCCTTCTACAGTACAGTATAGTACTGTACAGTACAGTACTTGTGAGGAACACACATACAGCATTAATTGGAGTCTCCTTCTACAGTACAGTACAGTAAATATGAGGAACACACATACAGCTTTAAGTGGAGACTCCTTCTACAGTACAGTACAGTACTTGTGAGGAACACACATACAGCATTAAGTGGAGACTCCTTCTACAGTACAGCACAGTACAGTACAGTACTTGTGAGGAACACACATACAGCATTAAGTGGAGACTCCTTCTACAGCACAGTACAGTACAGTACAGTACTTGTGAGGAAAACACATACAGCATTAAGTGGAGACTCCTACAGATACAGTACAGTACAGTGCAGTACAGTACTTGTGAGGAACACCCATACAGCATTAAGTGGAGACTCCTTCTATAGTACAGTACAGTACAGTACAGTACTTGTGAGGAAAACACATACAACATTAAGTGGAGACTCCTTCTACAGTACAGTACAGTACGGTGCCATACACTACTTGTGAGGAACACACATACAGCATTAAGTGGAGACTCCTTCTACAGTACAGTACAATACTTGTGAGGAACACGCATACAGCATTAAGTGGAGACTCCTTCTATAGTACAGTACAGTACAGTACAGTACTTGTGAGGAAAACACATACAACATTAAGTGGAGACTCCTTCTACAGTACAGTACAGTACAGTACCATACACTACTTGTGAGGAACACACATACAGCATTAAGTTGAGACTCCTTCTACAGTACAGTACAGTACTTGTGAGGAACACACATACAGCATTAAGTGGAGACTCCTTCTACAGTACAATACAGTACAGTACAGTACAGTACAGAACATTGCGAGGAAAACACATACAGCATTAAGTGAAGACTCCTTCTACAGTACAGTACAGTACAGTACAGTACAGTACTTGTGAGAAACACACATACAGCATTAAGTTTAGACTTTCTACAGTACAGTACAGTACAGTACAGTAGAGTACAGTACAATACAATACTTGTGAGGAAAACACATACAGCATTAAGTGGAGACTCCTTCTACAGTACAGTACAATACAGTACAGTACACTACTTGTGAGGGACACACATACAGCCTTAAGTGGAGACTCCTTCTACAGTAGAGTACAGTGCACTACTTGTGAGGAACACATTTACAGCATTAAGTGGAGACTCCTTCTATAGTACAGTACAGTACAGTACTTGTGGGGACCACACATACAGCAATAAGTGGAGACTCCTTCTACAGTACAGCACAGTACAGTACAGTACAGTACAGTACAGTACAGCACAGCACAGCACAGTACAGTACTTGTGAGGAACACACATACAGCATTAAGTGGAGACTCCTTCTACAGTACAGTACAGTACTTGTGAGGAACACACATTCAGAATTAAGAGGAGACTCCTTCGACAGTTCAGTACAGTACAGTAAATGTGATGAACACACATACAGCATTAAGTGGAGACTCCTTCTCCAGTACAATACAGTACTTGTGAGGAACACACATACAGCGTTAAGTGTAGACTCTTTCTACAGTACACTACAGTACAGTACCTGTGAGGAACACACATACAGCATTAAGTGGAGACTCTTTTTATAGTACGGTACTGTACAGTACAGTACTTGTGAGGAACACACATACAGCAATAAGTGGAGACTCCTTCTACAGTACAGTACAGTACAGTACAGTACAGTGCAGTACAGCACAGCGCAGTACAGTACTTGTGAGGAACACACATACAGCATTAAGTGGAGACTCCTTCTTCAGTACAGTACACTACAGTACAGTACAGTACAGTACTTGTGAGGAACACACATACAGCAATAAGTGGAGACTCCTTCTACAATACAGTACAGTACAGTACACTACAGTACAGTACAGCACTGTACAGTACTTGTGAGGAACACACATACAGCATTAAGTGGAGACTCCTTCTACAGTACAGTATAGTACTTGTGATGAACACACATACAGCATTAAGTGGATACTCCTTCTACAGAACAGCACAGCACAGCACAGCACAGTACAGTACAGTACTGAATTCGGGGAAATGTCCAAGCGTGGATAGAAGACTTTCTACATGACCGCAAGCAATGTGTGGTGATTAATGGCACGAAATCGTCATCTGTACCTGTAACAAGTGGGGTACCGCAGGGTAGTGTATTGGGCCCGCTGTTGTTTGTTTGTTTCATAAATGATATGCCTGACGTTGTACACTCCTCCATACAAATGTTTGCCGATGACGCCAAGTTATTTCGGGAAATTAAGAACCAAGCGGACTGTGAAGAGCTGCAGAAGGACCTCTGTGGGCTCCTGGAATGGTCGAAGGAATGGCTGCTGAGATTCAATGTCACGAAGTGTAAGAGGATGCACCTTGGGCTTACCAACGGTAAGGAGGCGTACCATATGTCCCAACGGGATGAAGAAAATGTACTAGTTGAGACTGGGTGTCAGAAGGACCTAGGTGTGTATGTTGACAATGAGCTGAAGTTCTCGGGCCATTGTGAGAAGAAGATAAATCAGGCAAATAAATTATTGGGTCTTATAAGAAGGTCGTTCAGATATCTAGACGGTCCGTCCCTCGTGACGATCTTCAGGAGTGAAGTGCTTCCCCATCTGGAGTACTGTCACTCCATCTGGTCCCCGAGATATGCTAGGGACTGTCAGTTGGTTGAAAATGTTCAAAGGAGGGCCACCAAACTGGTGCCTGCACTTCGGCACCTCAGCTACCCTGAGAGATTGGAGCGCCTGAACTTGCCTAGCTTATACTACAGACGGGAAAGGGGGGACCCAGTTGAGGTTTATAAGCATCTCAGGGGGCACTACTCAGTTGAGTGTCCTTACTTGGAGCTGGCGGACGCTCGCCCCACAAGGGGTCACAGTTCAAGATTGAAGAAGCCGCAGTCCAGGAAACCGTGAGGGCAAACTTTTTCGGAGTGAGGGTTGTAAACTCTTGGAACAATCTACCAGAGAGTGTTGTGACGGCACCGAGTGTGAGCTCTTTCAAGAGAAGACTTGACCAACACTGGAGCGGGTTCAGGTACATTCAGGAGCCGGTGCATGCCCAGTATTTGCCAACAGTGCGTGACAGAGACGTGACCGATCGCCCGGGCGGCTAGCGAGCCGACCTTTTGGTGAACAATATAAAGGAAAAGAGACGTGACTGATCGCCCAAGCGGCTAACAAGCCGATCAGTGGCGAAGAGGATAAAAGTAAAAAAGTAAAAGTGGGGAACACACATACAGCATTAATTGGAGACTCCTTCTACAGTACAGTACAGTACTTGTGAGGAACACACATACAGCATTAAGTGGAGACTTCTTCTACAGTACAGTACAGTACAGTACAGTACAGTACAGTACAGTAATTGTGAGGAACACACATACAGCATTAAGTGGAGACTCCTTCTACAGTACAGTACAGTACAGTATTTGTGAGGAACACACATACAGCATTAAGTTGAGACTCTTTCTACAGTACAGTACAGTACAGTATAGTACAGTACAGTACTTGTGAGGAAAACACCTACCGCATTAAGTGGAGACTCCTTCTACAGTACAGTACAGTATTTGTGAGGAACACACATATAGCATTAAGTGGAGACTCTTTCTACAGTACAGTACAGTACAGTACTTGTGAGGAACACACATACAGCATTAAGGGAGATTCTTTCTACAGTACAATACAGTACAGTACAGTACAGCACAGCACAGCACAGTACAGTTCTTGTGAGGAACACACATACAGCATTAAGTGAAGACTCCTACAGTACAGTACAATGCAGTACAGTACAGTACAGTACTTGTGAGGAACACACATACAGCATTAAGTGGAGACTCCTTCTACAGTACAGTACAGTACAGTACAGTACAGTACAGTACTTGTGAGGAACACACATACAGCAATAAGTGGAGACTCCTTCTACAGTACAGTACAGTACATTACAGTACAGTACAGCACAGTACAGTACAATACAGTACAGTACAGTACAGCACAGCACAGCACAGTACAGTACTTGTGAGGAACACACATACAGCATTAAGTGGAGACTCCTTCTGCAGTACAGTACAGTACTTGTGAGGAACACACATACAGCATAAAGAGGAGACTCCTTCTACAGTTCAGAACAGTACAGTAAATGTGAGGAACACACATGCAGCATTAAGTGGAGACTCCTTCTACAGTGCAGTACAGTACTTGTGAGGAACACACATACAGCGTTAAGTGTAGACTCTTTCTACAGTACAGTACAGTACAGTACCTGTGAGGAACACACATACAGCATTAAGTGGCGACTCTTTCTACAGTACAGTACTGTACAGTACAGTACTTGTGAAGAACACACATACAGCAATAAGTGGAGACTCCTTCTACAGTACAGTACAGTACAGTACAGTACAGTACAGTACAGCACAGCACAGTACAGTACTTGTGAGGAACACACATACAGCATTAAGTGGAGACTCCTTCTACAGTACAGTACACTACAGTACAGTACAGTACAGTACTTGTGAGGAACACACATACAGCAATAAGTGGAGACTCCTTCTACAATACAGTACAGTACAGTACAGTACAGTACAGTACAGCACTGTACAGTACTTGTGAGGAACACACATACAGCATTAAGTGGAGACTCCTTCTACAGTACAGTACAGTACTTGTGAGGAACACACATACAGCATTAAGTGGAGACTCCTTCTACAGTACAGTACAGTACTTGTGAGGAACACACATACAGCATTTAGTGCAGACTCCTTCTACAGTACAGTACCCTAGAGTACAGTACAGTACAGTACTTGTGAGGAACACACATACAGCAATAAGTGGAGACTCCTACAATACAGTACAGTACAGTACAGTACAGTACAGTACAGCACAGCACTGTACAGAACTTGTGAGGAACACACATACAGCATTAAGTGGAGATTCCTTCTACAGTACAGTACAGTACAGTACAGTACAGCACAGCACAGCACAGTACAGTACAGTACTTGTGAGGAACACACATACAGCATTAATTGGAGACTCCTTCTACAGTACAGTACAATAGAGTACAGTACAGTACAGTACTTGTGAGGAAAACACATACAGCATTAAGTGGAGACTCCTTCTACAGTACAGTACAGTACTTGTGAGGAACACACATACAGCATTAAGTGCAAACTCCTTCTACAGTACAGTACACTAGGGTACAGTACAGTACAGTACTTGTGAGGAAAACACATACAGCATTAAGTGGAGACTCTTTCTACAGTACAGTACAGTACTTTTGAGGAACACACATACAGCATTAAGTGGAGACTCTTTCTACAGTACCGTACAGAAGAGTACCTGTGAGGAACACACATACAGCATTAAGTGGAGACTCTTTCTACAGTACAGTACAGTACAGTAGTTGTGAAGAAAACACTTACAGCATTAAGTAGAGACTCATTCTACAGTACAGTACAGTGCAGTACAATACAGTACAGTACAGTACAGTACTTGTGAGGAACACACATACAGCATTAAGTGAAGACTCCTTCTACAGTACAGTACACTAGAGTACAGTACAGTACAGTGCTTGTGAGGAACACACATACAGCAATAAGTGGAGACTCCTTCTACAATACAGCACAGTACAGTACAGTACAGTACAGTACAGTACAGTACAGCACTGTACAGTACTTGTGAGGAACACACATACAGCATTAATTGGAGACTCCTTCTACAGTACAGTACAGTACTTGTGAGGAACACACATACAGCATTAAGTAGAGACTCCTTCTACAGTACAGCACAGTACAGTACAGTACAGTACAGTACAGTACAGTACTTGGGTGTGTCATACGGAGGCGAATTTTTTTTTTTTGCGTTTGAAAAATCGGCCCATGGTAATAATGATGTAGTTCTATGTGCAGAATCATGTGATATCTTCAGATTTGAAAAGTTTTCATTTTTTGCTCGGTAAATTTTAACTTGAAATCTTATGAAAATTCAGTATTCCCACCCTTTTACCAACACCACTAAATAGTTTATTTAAAGTAAAGTAAATGTATCAGGTTAATTTATTAGGATGAAAATGATCCAGAATAGTGAAACGAATGATCTTGATACATTTATTAAATTTAATATTCCTTTAGAAAAAAAAATCATCAAATACAAATACCGGTTTTACTGCTGCGACCCGGTGTTGCTGCACACCATAGAGAACATGTCTTTCTTGCTTCTGTTTCTACTCATCACCTCCCTGCTGACCACCTGAGCTCGGATGTAGCCTTCCCTCCTCTCCTGGCTGTACACGTGACTGCTGGCCTCGCTCACTTGCTGTACACAACGCTCTATACTCTGGGTGTGCGAGGGCCAGGCAGGGACATGCATGGGGTTGTCCAGGAAAGCTCTGACTTGAACATTGGTGAGGCTGCAGGTAAGAGGGGGCTCACTGCCAGCCTGGATGTTATCCAGATCTATGAGATCAGTGAGGGTCTTGGCACCTAGATTGACTTCAGGAGTCTTCCTGACACTGAAGGAATCGTCACCAACTGATTCGTCATGCCCAGATCCTCTCATAAGTCTCATATCCAAGGTCTTTTTGACTGCCACTCTTCTCTCCTCCTCATCCTTACTGCAGAGCATTGTCTGCAGAACTGCCTCGGGATGAGCATACCAGGAAGATCTCCTCACAGTCTGCTCCACAATCTGAACAACCTTCCTTGGCTGACTCCTCAGGAGCTCAAGCTGGAAGAGAACATGCCTCGGACCTTCGGAGAACGATGACTTGACCTTGGTGTTGAACCAATTTGGCAAGTAGACACTCACGATGAATTGGACAATAAGTCTCAGGTTGTGAAGCTGGTTCCCTTTCAGTTTATGATGAGCGACCCAAATTCTGCAGAACCTGAGAGCCGTTGTGAGCCACCCAGAATGTGAGACTGGACCTATCTGCAGGTAAGCAAGTCTATCAGGCATGACCCCAGTTTTGATGGCACTGCAAATCATGTAACCATAGTACTGGTCAGTACTCAGGTCGTCAATGACAGTATGTGCAAGCTCAACGAGTGGAGGGCCAACTGTGATTTTTTCAAAGCTCGGATTTATTTCTAACTCAGTGGCAGAGTCCAGCATCTTGCCAAGAGGACCAGACCATCTGTTGTTTGAAAGAGTCTTGCCAACCAGCTCCTGGATCAGATGTCTGAGGTAAATTTTAGTGTGAAATTTATCGAAAATCTAACGTACAGCTGCATTAGTGCATTACAATTAAATAGTGAACATTGCTTTCTGACTTCATTCTTTAACAACCCAACTAACAATATTTTTTTCTGTTTCAGATTCTGATGCATTTATAATTTGATAATATTTGCGATGGCTGCTTGTGTCAGGACGAGGAACCAAAAATCCAGCCATCTCAGTCACTATCTTGGGTCTGGGAGAGAGCTCCTGAAGTCGGAGTTGCCTACATTGAGAGATGCTTTGAGATACGGTGTTTTAATCAGGCAAATCAGTGAAAAGAACCAAAGAACTTACACAAACAAAGATATTGCCAGTGATATGACCAAAGCTGTCTTGGCACAGTACACTCTGGCTAACGCTCAGTTCAAGCCTCCAGTCATAACAAGTCAGAAGAAGATTAGCGAGAGACTGCTAGCCAGTTGGGAAAAGGCAAGAAATATCTCTCTTGGGAGAGGAAAACTTGCAGTTAAGGACAGCTTTGCCAAGCAACTGGACCAGTTATTTGACATAATTACTTGCAAGTGCCCAATTGTTCTCTGTCCTGAGTTTGGATGCGATCGTGACTGTAAATCCGAGGCCCACATCTCCTGTATTTGCAAGCGTGAACTGAAGATTCCTGTGATCGAACTGGCATTTGTCAAAGCACAGAGAGAGAAGACTGGCAGTATAGGGGCTCTCATGATTTCTAGCCAAGATATTCCGGAGTCCAAGAGACAGGAGGCTGCCACAGAGAGACAGAAGAGGAGAAGAGTTGCCGAGGAAAAGAGACTTGAGAAGGCCCAGGGTGAGGTAAAAAAGGCCGATGATTGGAGTCAAGCTGATTCAGAGTTTAATGACTTCCCCATGGCTGATCCGAGTGCTGACCAGGAGAACGGTGACTTTGTCCGTAACCCAGAAAATAATGATCCCAAACCTTCCAGGCATAACATTCGAAATAGGAAAGATATCCCGAGCATAGCTCTGGCCAGCATGCGACACCACACTGGTCTCAGAGAAACTGCAGAGATACCAACAGCTGCCTGGATTGACGGTGGTTTGATAACACCTGATGATGTTCACCTGGTGATAGATCATAACAAAGTAAGGAGAGCTCAGGAGAAACTTGTCAGTAACCTAGAAGAGGAGTTTGATAAGGGGATAAGAGAAAATGGAATCAATTGTTTGTTCTTTGATGGGAGAAGGGATGACACTAAAGTGTTCATGAAAGTTGGAGATTCTGACAAGTTGTTCCCTGCCATGGTGAAGGAGGAACACTACTCCTGCTGCAGAGAACCAGGAGGGAAGTATTTGTGGCATTTCACTCCAGAGAAAGATGACATCAGGAAACCAGCTGAGATAGTGGCAGATAACATTGTGAACTGGCTCAGAGAGAGGAACGTAGACCAGACCCTACAGGCCATTGGAGGGGACAGCACCAACACGAACACAGGGTGGCAAGGGGGGGTCATACAGTGGATAGAGCGGAAGATTGGGAGGAAGCTGGTCTGGATTGTTTGTGACCTCCACACCAACGAGTTGCCACTCAGACATCTGATCCAGGAGCTGGATGGCAAGACTCTTTCAAACAACAGTTGGTCTGGTCCTCTTGGCAAGATGCTGGACTCTGCCACTGAGTTAGAAATAAATCCGAGCTTTGAAAAAATCACAGTTGGCCCTCCACTCGTTGAGCTTGCACATACTGTCATTGACTACCTGAGTACTGACCAGTACTATGGTTACATGATTTGCAGTGCCATCAAAACTGGGGTCATGCCTGATAGACTTGCTTACCTGCAGATAGGTCCAGTCTCACATTCTAGGTGGCTCACAACGGCTCTCAGGTTCTGCAGAATTTGGGTCGCTCATCATAAACTGAAAGGGAACCAGCTTCACAACCTGAGACTTATTGTCCAATTCATCGTGAGTGTCTACTTGCCAAATTGGTTCAACACCAAGGTCAAGTCATCGTTCTCCGAAGGTCCGAGGCATGTTCTCTTCCAGCTTGAGCTCCTGAGGAGTCAGCCAAGGAAGGTTGTTCAGATTGTGGAGCAGACTGTGAGGAGATCTTCCTGGTATGCTCATCCCGAGGCAGTTCTGCAGACAATGCTCTGCAGTAAGGATGAGGAGGAGAGAAGAGTGGCAGTCAAAAAGACCTTGGATATGAGACTTATGAGAGGATCTGGGCATGACGAATCAGTTGGTGACGATTCCTTCAGTGTCAGGAAGACTCCTGAAGTCAATCTAGGTGCCAAGACCCTCACTGATCTCATAGATCTGGATAACATCCAGGCTGGCAGTGAGCCCCCTCTTACCTGCAGCCTCACCAATGTTCAAGTCAGAGCTTTCCTGGACAACCCCATGCATGTCCCTGCCTGGCCCTCGCACACCCAGAGTATAGAGCGTTGTGTACAGCAAGTGAGCGAGGCCAGCAGTCACGTGTACAGCCAGGAGAGGAGGGAAGGCTACATCCGAGCTCAGGTGGTCAGCAGGGAGGTGATGAGTAGAAACAGGAGCAAGAAAGACATGTTCTTTATGGTGTGCAGCAACACCGGGTCGTAGTAGTAAAACCGGTTTTTGTATTTGATGATTTTGTTTTCTAAAGGAATATTAAATTTAATAAATATGTCAAGATCATTCGTTTCACTATTCTGGATCATTTTCATCCTAATAAATTAACCTGATACATTTACTTTACTTTAAATAAACTATTTAGTGGTGTTGGTAAAAGGGCGGGAATACTGAATTTTCATAAGATTTCAAGTTAAAATTTACCTAGCAAAAAATGAAAACTTTTCAAATCTGAAGATATCACATGATTCTGCACATAGAACTACATCATTAATACCATGGGCCGATGTTTCAAACGCAAAAAAAAAAAAAATTCGCCTCCGTATGACACCCTACTGGGGCACCTCAACTGCCCTGCTCCCTTACACATTTCTCCCTCAATAGCTACCTGTACAGTACATCTAAGCTGACACTCACCAGGCTGTTTGGTGTACAGAGCATCAACAAGCTTTTTGATCAAGAATAATGTGTTGAAACAGTAAACCTCCTGCAGGTTGGCAGGGCAGCCTGGTGTGGCTGTTGATTCATAAAATGTATATCTTAAAATGATCAACAAGGACAAACAACCCAACATACAAGTTGTGAATCATTACCTTCATATTTAGGCTTATCTTTTCAAGCCAAATTCTATTCCTTCTTTAAGACCTAATGTGTTCCCTTGAGAAGGTCTGGTTGTTCCTGGACAATGAAAAGTTCTAAACCATTGGCAGTGACAAGTATACAAGAAACTTAATATCTGAAGAAGTTGGGTTAATATAGGTACATCCACCTTCACTTATTTTTTTTTTATTGTTTATAAATTTTACACTTTACATATATACTGTATAAATAATATTACATATTAACATAATTGCAAGTGAAATATTTGGATGACTTTTCTTTTAAAATACACTTGATCATCCATTTATTATAATATATCCTGCCTTTAATAAAGGCGATAGTCTCCTTAATATTATAATTTTCTTTCCTACTTAACCACATACAGTAAATATAATCTGACATCAGCATGATCATTGTATTCTTATCTTTATTATCGCTACAGTTAATATTAAACATTATGAAATGCAGAAATAATTTGCTATTGACATTGCAGACTGTATTCAGGAGATTTTTAAAACATTAAATTTTCTCTTTGTTATGAAAACAGAAGTAAAATACATGTAATGGATATTCTACCTCACCACATCTTACACAACTCGCATCTTGTTTTATGTTTAACATTTTTAGTCTCTGATTTGTTGGTAGAGTTTCATGAATATACCTATAGTATATGAAGCCTCTCTGGTGAGGATCCATATATTTACAAGTAATATTCTCCCTAATAAAAGGCCATTTAAGCAGCGGATACTTTTCTTCAACTGCAGGTTTTGTCCATATCATTAACATATTGTATACATCTTTATTCTTGACATTGGGAAAGTTATGATGCCTTGCTTACCTTCGTAGGGTATTGACTGCAATACTTTAATAAGGTTGAGACAAGTAGGAAACATTATCCGTAGGTTTCATTTTTAATAGATAGCTGGTCCTTATACTTGTATAATATGGAGTTAAAGATTTCCTTTTTTCATGGTGTGAAGCAATTTTTATGAAAGTTGTACATAATATAGCAGCTGCTTTACAAAACACATTACTACACCAATACCACCTTGTTTGACAGGTAAATACAGACTTTGTCTTTTAATTGCTGGTACATACCACTCCATATGTATTTATAAATACATGATTCAATTTTCTGTGAGTACATTTTATTTAATGGAAATGTATGGGATAGGTACCATACCTTGGACCAAACTTTTGTGTTCACAATAATTGCTGTTTGGTACAAGAATAATCTTCTGTTTGATAAATAATTCACAGTAATGCTGATATTTTCCAAGATTTTGTTCCAAATCATATTAGCTGCGTGTTCGTAATCTTCATAATACTGTATATAGTGTCTAAAGTTCTGGAATATTCTGCTGATCTCATCCACAGCACAGGCCATAAATCTCTCTTCCTCCACTCATCCAAGCCCATAATACTTGTTTTATCTTTGTTTAATATAGCACCTGTTGCTTCTTCAAACCTTTCTATTTCTCTGCTATCCTCAATTATGGACTGGTGTGTGACAACAAAGACTGTAGAATCATCAGTGTATACCAGTATGGGAATTTTTACGTTGTTTGGTTGCTGTGGGGGAATTATTCTGGCATTGCTGTTTACTGATAAATAAAAAGGTCCTTGGAAAAATATATAGAGATTCATAGAAAGAGGACATCATTGTCTTACTGATCTTTCAATCATGAATGACTTACTTTGTATGCCATCAACCAAAACCTTACTCTCACAATTTCCATACAACATTTTAATCCAGTCTACATAAACATTGTTAATGCCTAATTTTTGCATTGCCCTAAATACAAATTTTATATTAACTCTGTCAAATGCTTTTGACCAATCTAAGTTTATCATGGCACATTTTTGGTTCTCACTACTAACAAATTGTACTATATCCCTAACCATGATATTACAATCTATTATTGACCTTCCTTTAATACAACAGTATTGGTCGTTTGACAATATTGAATGTAAAAAAGGTTTAATTCTCCTTGCCAATATTTTTGCAACTATTTTATAATCTACATTCAGGGGGGTTATTGGTCTCCAGTTTTCAATTAAATTCAGATTTCCCTTTTCAGGCACTAACTTTATTATAACAGTTGGTTTGTCTGTCATAACTTTTGTTGTCCAGTGTTAGGGCAGGAGGAAACCTGCCATGTTTGGTAGAGTCACCCTTCTCACATCTGACCAATGCTGAGGATTAAACCCAGGACAGTGGTCCTAGAAGCTTGTCACTGTACAGTATCAACAAACCTGACAACTTACTTCCAGAAGCTACACATTACAGTCCAGGATATACTGTGGTTGGCTGGGTACATCAGTGCTTCATGTGGTTTCCCCAAGTGCTGTCTGTGGCTTCATATAGAAAGTGTTAAACTGTTATTTATTTGAGCCAGTATCTCCTGGCTCCAGTTCTTGTACCTTTGAATAAAATATGAAATTACAACAACAATTAGCCCTGATACTGTAATAGGCGCCTTAACTGACAAGAATATCCACATTTTCACAGATAATGGGTCTCCATTCTATCAAATTCTTTTATCCTAACCAAATCCTTGATGCAGTACTAGATGAATGGTTAAGTCCTGTGGTGCAGCCATTATTGAGATGAAACTATTAAAAGGGCAGCTTTTAAGCATAAAAATGACACCAAGTCCTTCAAGTTATGACATTTAGGCAACAGTATTCAAATTTATTAGCTTATTCATCTAACAGTTTATACAACGACTAATAATAAAGTTTTTGTCCAAATACAGTCAAAATATTAACACTGCAGGGAACACCTATAGTAATATTTCCATGCTAACCTGGCCCATAAGCCATGCACCTCTTCTATGCTGTACTAATAGTTGATTGGTTCATAGAAAATTAATATCTAAAAATAATGTTAAATAAGTATCTGAACTATAAAAATGCAAATGATTTCAAGGCATTATCACTCCAGAGAGGATGTTAGAAAATTTGAGATAATTATCACAAAAGATCGATATAAATACGTGCTTGTACATGCGCAGTCTGGGGTACGTAAGACGCTCAGGGGAACCAATCAGCTATTTGTAGCTAGAGACGAGGGGCGTGGCTTATGGGCCAGGTTGGCGTGGAAAAGGTATAGTACATCTTTCACCAGATAGTGTACAATGTTTCATAATATTAACTAGGGAGTAATATTCCCATGCAGGTAAACCTTTAGATAAGCCTGTGACACATTAATCAAGTCTTGTGTTTGAGAGTTTGTTGTCATGAGACATTTACTTTATCTTTTCATGCTGAAAACAAAAACTGTTTTTACTCTAAATTTCTTACATTTTTACACTACAGGGATCTTTCTCTATATTTCATTATTATAGGAACAAAGTTATCCTGAAACTGTAATGAAAGGGGTATTCATAATAATACGGTTGTGTACTGTACTAATAGTAACAGATAGTAATATGATTATGGCTTGGTACATAATAGATCTTCAATATACAGTTTTACCTAAAATAGTTTAAAGCTGTACAATCATCCAACAAAGTTATGTCGCAGTTTTCAGTATGATTAACTCAAACAGTTGTATCTGGCAACTTGGCAGGAGAGTGACTGACCAGAGAGCTGGGCGCTATTGTAGTAAGATGGTGTGTATACTGTATTAAACTCCTGAGCCAAATTTTTTGCAACCTAACTTTTTCTGGCATTCCCTCATTCTGCAGCACTAGCCTTTAACACTTACTTCTAGTGTAGAATATTCTGCAACACTAACCAATAACACTTACTTCTAGTGTAGAATATTCTGCAGCACTAGCCGATAACCCTTACTTCTAGTGTAGGATATTCGGGATTAGTCTTTGTTACCGCCACAGTAAGATAAACTAGAAGAGAAAGAAAAAGAGAGAGATAGCCACAGTAAGATAACCTAGACGCGAGAGAGAAAGGGTGAGAGGAGAGACAGAGTGTTGACAACAACTTTGCCGAGGTGTTAAATGGGCGCGTCGGCCACATGTTACTAAGCGAAATGGAGCTGGTAGCAGCTGTGGGACTGTCTCAGGGAAAGTCGATCGCCTTCTACTATAAAGGCAACATCTGGATTCTCGTCAGCCAATATCACCAGCAACACATTAGATTTGTTCTCGTTGACCTAACCCTAGACCCCAAAACGTGAGTGTGATTGTGAACTGTTGAATCCTCTGAGAACTCTAAATAACTTTAAAAAGTGGAATTATGTACTATATATTGATAGTATTATTCAAACTGTGTCCTGATGTACCAGCAGTTGTTATATGTGAATTGTATTCAACAGGTTATGACCGAATTATGCTCATCGCGTCCAGTGCCGGATTTAGACCTGTGGAGGCCCATGGGCAGCCTCTTTGTGGAGGCCCCCCTCATTATAACTACTCAAGAGGTTGGGGTGGCGAGTGAAGCGAGCCTAAACATCTGGGAGTTCCGGGGGGCGCTGTAAGCCCCCCGGGAAAATTTTGAAATTTGAACACTTCTTTGGAGAATTTTGAAACCATAAGCAGTTATATTAAAAATATACGGTTCATAGGAAAACCAGGTATTCATGAATTTCAATGAGTAGCTAGCCTAATTTCTGTCACGCTTCTTGCTGAACATAGTTTTACGTGATGGAATGGATAAACACGAATTTTAAAGAATGAAATTAAAAATAATCCAAATGAATAAACAAATAAATAAAATTTGTAATATGTGGAGGCTGCCAACTTTGCCCACTCCTGAATCCGGCCCTGATCGCGTCAATGACAAGGGTCTTATTGTCCTGCACAAAACCAAAATTGCTCCTCTGAGCGATTACAGTCTTGTCATTTTCCTCTGAATTCTTTCTAGGGATCCTTTATCAATTCTGTAATACGGTGACCAAAACTGAACTGTGTAATCCAAGTGAGGTCTCACAAGCACAAGATATAGTTTTAGGATGACTTCGCTAGGCTTGTAAGTAACACTCCTTTGTTTGAACCCAAGTACTTTGTTAGCCTTGTTTCAAGCAAATACACATTGTTTACTTGGCTTAAGATTCCTACTAATCATTACTCCCAAGTCTTTCTCAGTCAGATTTCTCTTTAACATCGTTGTTCATCTGGTATCTGGTTTGTCTGTCTACATCTCCTAGACTAAGTACTTTATATTTGTCCACATTGGATTTTATCTGCCATTTTGCAGACCATTCATGGTTTACCAAGAGAGCTGGAGTAGTTGTAAAAAGAACATATAATTTATGGTTTTACTGATTAATAGCTGTCTTCTGACATAGGTTCTTGAATTCACTACACCGAGAGAATCTGTTGTCAGGTTATGAAAACATTGCAAAATTTGTCAAACTGAAAAAAAAATACAATGTCGTTATTTCACATTGCATATTTAAATTTCATGAAGCACATAAGAAAATAAGGAGTCTGCAATAGGCCGGTTGGCCTGTGCATGGCAGCTCCTGTCGAGAATTACTACCACTCTCTATCATCCATGAAGCTATCTAGCCTCCTTTTGAAACTTTCCAGAGTTCCCGCACTTACTACAAAGTTCCTAAGCTTGTTCCACTCGTCCACCACCCTATTTGTGAACCAGTTTCTTCCTATCTCCCTCCTAAACCTAAACTTAACCAAAAATCTAAATTTATTCAGAGCTGCTGAAGTTTCTATTGCCCCAAGACGATGCTGGGAGGGCGTTTGACCATCAACTTCAGGATAGTTTCACCGGGTATGAGAGATATGTCAAGGCCAAATTCATCTTCCACAGTCGCCAGATCAAGGGTCTTAATTGTACCTCTGACGCCGAGTAGCCTCGCTCCTCACCGAGCGCCAGAGTTTCCTGAAACACAGATATGTTCGGAGATATTCAGACATTATTTATAATAAACACTTTTAATTCTTAACACTATTAGAATCCCTACATTTAACACATCTTAAGACACGAAAGAGGTTAATTGTTGGTTCGTAACCATGACCAGCATCTGCATTCAAAGAGTTAATGTGAAAGACCAGTATTGCTGCTTTTCCCTACCAAGGCGGTTCCTCAGTTTCGAATGAACAAGTCCATCGAAGGAGAAGACTAGGAACAGTAGCTGTCAACAAGGGAAAAAGACCTGATTATTTTTTCTTCAAAATTGATTGAAATAAAAAATCCAACTTGAATCAAATAAATCCGATTTGTTTGATATAAAAAATAACAACCCTGTTCACAGCTTTAACTGCACGAAAGATAATCCCTCACTTTATTATCGGCTGATGAACTTTATTTAATATAAAACTACTCTGGCGTCACAACAATGAAGACATCATCATGATCTTTGCTGTATATGAATTAATCTGTAAGAGTTAGGTGGTTGTTATCCGCAAAAAAAAATATATTTTTTTCTATCTAGGTCCAGAGGGTCCTGTATGATGCCACAACTCTCTAACAACACTTGATTGTAAACAACACCCTGTCTAGTCCCTGGCTCCCCCGCTAATCCCTGACCCCTTTAAAGATTGTTTAGACACTCAAATCATTTCACACCAGAGTTTTGGAATTATGTTTGCATACATTTCACAATCTCATTATAATAGTCTACATAGCAAAGGATAACAACATCGGGTCAGTTTTGTACAGTATTTGAATGGGTGACTTCCTGGGAACACCAGATACAGTATTGTTAGCATAATAATCCTATAGTACAGTAGCATTAACTCTAACCTAGAAAAAATGAATTTTTTTTTCAGAATTGCTGTTTTGATGTCTACCCAATACCACACAGTAAAGTCGCCTAAAATACCACTTGACGAAACGTCAGAATTCCAAGGTGGCCGCTGTCTTAATTCGTGAACATTTTGAAAACACCAAAAGAGCTATAAGGTTGTTATTACTTACAACAGGAAAATAAAACTTGACTCTAGATACAGGTTTTGGGGTATAAAGATTTCAATGGTATCATCAGAATCTAAATTTGAGGTAATTTTGTCACCATACATTGAATAGTCAATCATTGTGATTCATCAATTCTTAGAAAACTCTGAATAAAATAAGCCATGTTGCGAGTTCTGTTTCAATATGATTTCCATTGGATATCGTATGTGAAAGCTGATAACTTGTATCAAGATTATGATGGTTCCTCTATCTTTTCGGGCTCTGAGTGACAATGGAGAAGATGTGAGATTTCTGTGGCTATCCCATTACTTCCGATCTTGGTCATATAAGAGAAAAGGGTTTGGCAAGCATTATGGGTATCAGTGATGAGCGAGGTGATAGCCTTCATGCAAAATGGCAGAAGAAGAGCTTTATCAATCCCCATTCAGGATAAATGTCGGTAAGACTATACACTGGTATCAAATATCGCCCGTTGTAAGGGACTGTACTGTGCTAAGACCATCAAAAACATAAAGGAAAAGATCAGAAGGGGACCATTGAAAAAACGTGATTATATTCATGAAGCTGAATCAATACCATTTTTGCAATCAATTACCACGAAAACTAATGAACATAACGATGAATGAGGGGCTGTGGTAAAATTTCGTTTCCAAAATATATCTGACCTAATCGCTGCTGAAAGGACTTAACATAATTCTTGCCAGGTGCGTTTCAACTGTAGAAATCAACTTGCTGGCAATCCAAATGATGAGAAACGACTACGTGGTCGACCATGATAACTGCGAATGAGTCAGGAAAAGAGACCATTCATACTTTCGTAGATACTGGCAACATGATCCTCAGATATAACTTTGTGTACAGTGGTTTGACACAGGAGGCTATCATAGACATGGCTGCTGTTATAATTCAGGATAAAATACGATCGAAAACATAATATGATGCTCTCATTATCCTAAGATGTGCCAGTTAGGTGTTTGTGAATTAGTGTCAATATTCCTTCACCACCTTCTGGATGGGTTAATCAAGACAAAGACTGATGGCCCTACAGTCACACAACGATGCCTTACTGTCATTGCACATTGCTTTATATCGGCTATTAGACTATGCTCATTTGTTTCTCTTCCTCTTTTAGCCATTCCTGTGTGCATCAACCGGAAGTTATGAGTCTCGTGAAATGATTTTTATCCCAAGTAGCTTGTCGTTTGTAGAAAATTACAGGGAGATCCCGCGTTTTTATGATGCACTTCTACCCAAGTTGGGAGCAGTTGTATGGTCTGTCAGATGATCGTGTAAATTTCGTATTTAACAATGCTAATGTCAATGTCTATACATTTACAGGTCTAGGTGCAGTTGGGTCCATTTCTGAACTCTAGAGGGTGAATTCGAAGGATTAGCAAGTGCACAGGAGGGAGAGAGGAAGGGCGTGTAGGCGTCTTTCTCGGGGGGTGGACGGGATGCTGGGGGTGAAGATGGAAAGTGTATATTAGTTGGGAGAGGATACAATGCAGAATAACGCTTTAACAATTCCGATGGGGTTTCCTCAGCTGAGTCTAATCGTCTAGCGATAGCCAGATGAAAATACTTAAGTTACATAAGGATGCCAGGGGGATGAATCTGTGCTCTAGGTAAGGTGTTCCTTTCCAAAATGGGGCATGAATGATTAGTGTGGATTATGGATATGTTTTAGTCTATATCTTGTAGAAGCAGCAAAGTTTATTTAACACCTTTATTAGGAGATGGAACTTCCCCAGCCGAATAAAATCGTCTAGTGGTGGTCGTAATAAAATAAATAAGAAGACATCGTAGTGAAAAGATTAATTAGCATTTAAACAATCAGGAAGCGGTCAACATATGTTTATTGTAATATACACTTGATGTGAACAAAAATAGTTCAGTTGACAGCTGCCCGGTATAGAATCAGCAAATCTTTTTTGACAAAGAGAAAAACAAAGAAAGGCTCATTACTGAACTTCAAATGTTTGTTATTGATCATGTGGTTGTGATTATCAAAATGTTGTGGTGTTCACGAACACGTGGTGATGTTTATCTTACCTTACACGTCCCTTATGTTTTGATAACAGATAATTCAAATAATTCGCAATGAGTGCAAAGAAGCGGAAGTATCTTGACGAATATATTCGATTTGGATTCGTGTCTCTCCAAAAGGGTGACACAGAGGTCCCCCAGTGTGTGATATGTTACAAGACTGAGCAAGGGTGGAATGCGGCCCTCACGCTTGGAACGCCACTTAAGGACAACACATCCTGCTCTAGCTGACAAGCCCAAGGCATTATTTGAAACAAAAAGACACTCCTTGAAGCAAGTTAAGTTGGACGGCAGTGAGGCATTTCGGCAATAAATTTCAAAGGTTGTTGAGGCTTCCTATGAGATCGCCATGTTGATTGCAAAGAGCAAGAAGAGCCATAACATCGGAGAGTTTCTCATAAAACCAAGCATGCTCCGGGCAGCAGAACTCGTTCTGGGGAAAGATAGTGCAAACAAGCTTTCCCAAATTTCACTATCAAATGATACAGTCAAGGGAAGGATCGATGAATTGTCTCAAGACATCAAAGATCAAATTCTCGACGAAGTAAGATATTCTCCTCTTTTTCCCATCCAGTGTGACGAAACGACTGACATTGCTCAGTGTTCTCAGCTCCTGATGTATGCTCGTTTCGTGTCAGGCAACAGTGTAAAAGAGGAAATGCTGTTCTGTCACCCCATGGGAAGTAGTACAACAGCAGCAACTATTTTTCATGATGTACAGGTGTCAAACTTCTTTCAGAAAAACCAACTTTCGTAGGACTCGCTGGTAGGAGTGTGCACTGATGGAGCTCCAACCATGCTTGGTCTGCAGTCTCGATTCATTACAATGGTGAAAGAAAAAAAATCCGTCTGTTGTAGGTACACACTGCATACTTCATCGTGAATTTTTAGTGTCCAGAACTTTACCTGCTGAAATGAAGGATGTCCTGAACGTGGCTATCAAGGTAGTCAACTTTATCAAAGCTGGAGCCTTAAACAGTCGTCTCTTCAAACTGCTGTGTAAGGATATGGAATCTGAACATGAAACCTTGCTTTTTTACACGAACGTACGATGGCTATCAGAGGGGAATATGCTTGGACGGCTTTATGAACTACGAGAAGAAGCAGCAATATTTCTTGATTCGAAGCAGAAGGCAGATCTCCATGACAAGTTCCAGTCTGAAGGCTTTCAGCTATCTCTAGCTTACCTGGTGGACATCTTTGAAGCGTTGAATGCTCTCAACCTTAAACTACAAGGGAAAAACATCAACATCATCATGCACTACGACACCATTCGAACCTTCATGGCCAAACTCGACCTCTGGAAGTGTCGAACTCAGCAGGGAAATACAGCCAGTTTTAGTAACTTGGATTCTGCTCTCATTCACGGTGACCTTGATTCTGAGTTAAAGAAACAAGTAATGACTCATCTAACGGACTTGAAAACAGAATTCATCAGATACTTCCCAGAGATAGACGCGAAGCGTGTAGCCTGGAAATTCATCAGGAACCCATTTCAATGTGAAGTAGCTGATGTTTCGGATAAAGTGCAAGAGGAGTTTCTTGAGTTGAAGTTCAACTCCACAGCTAAGGAAGACTTGAAAGAACTGGATCTTGAGACGTTCTGGGTCAAGTACCTTCGTTTACCCTCTGATCTCACATCAGGCTCTTTGGATACTAACTATGTTCGGATCCACGTATCTTTGAGAAGCTGCATTTTCCACGCTCGTTGCTGTCAAGACCAAGTACAGAAACAGGCTGAACGTTGAAGGGGATTTACGTTTTGCACTCTCTGGCATTCAACCACGCATTCAAGATCTAGTAGCTAAGAAGCAGTGTCAAGTATCTCGCTAATTTATACTCAATAAAAAGACTAAAAACAATATTTTTCATTTTTCTTTAAAATCTGGGAGGGAATTTTATTCATAGATGCAAGGGGGGCGTGGAGGGAAGGACCAATTCCTTGAGGGAGCGTGGTAGTAAAAAGGTTAAGAACCACTGGTCTACAGCATTCATGAAATTCAGCAATCCATCATTCTCACAGTCAAGAACCATCTTATGTTTGTGCAAGCCATCACGGGTTGTGCCACTGTTTCATCCTTGTATAACGTTGGTAAAAAGAACGCATTGGCTGGAGAGTGTTGAATACATTTCCTCAACTGGACTTTACTCATGATGAGTTGCTTGTGTGGGTGAACTGTAATATTTCTACTGTATGGACAATTATCGTTACCTCTTGTCAGCAGAACCTCGGTCTCCGCAGCAGGGTTCCAACTGGAAAGCATGCACCCAACTTCAGCTGCTGCCAAATACCACTCTTACAGAAGTTCTCTAACAATGCAACAGTTGTTGGGCAATGAGCTGTCCCCTACTAAGCCGGGATGTCAGTTCAGAGATGGGAGGTTATTTCCAGTCGACACTAACCGATCAGTGGCACCAAATAAGATTACAACTCATGATATAATATGGGTGCAAGAGAACTCTGGAATGAATTTGGCCTGGGACCTGTGTAGGTAGAAATGTTTAGTGAAAAGCCGTGGATGGAGACACATTTCTTATCACTGAACAAAAGTTGTGAGCTTCAACATACAATTATTTCTAAACTTGATTTGTAAAGACTAATTACCTTCACCAGCCTGCTCGCGAGACCGTGCCCACAGTAGTCACGATGGACAGCTAGCGCGAGCATGTCAAGGAAACTGGAGACGCCTCGAAACACATCTTCATCTGGAGAGAGCATCGCCAGTATACGGAACGTCTTATTTTCAATCGGTTTCGCCTGAAAAAAATTAGTCCTCAGAATATCATCATAATGTTATGTACAACTACACTTCAAACATCTGTATAATGTTTCTTTACAACTACACTTCAAACATCTGTATAATGTTTATGTACAACTACACTTCAAACATCTACCGTCCACTGACCTGGGTTTGAGCCACCTGTTGAGTATGGTGAGAGTTGGAGTGAACCCAGCTGTCTAGGTGCCCAACTAACGACGTGACGATTGATTGGGGTCATCAACTCTCCTCTACCTCGGCTCACAATGCCACATATCTTCAAGCAGCTCAGTGGAAACCTTTTACTAACCGGAAGCTAAAGCTTCTCTCATCTGTACAAGGTCTGAGTGGCTCACTCACTTCCGTTTCATGGATGTACTGGGGGTAAAGTGAAGCCAGCTGAGGGATACAGGGTCACACACTGGGACCAAGAGTCTAGTGGAACTTAGAGGTACATTTCCAAGGTTGAGAAAGGCTGGTTTGGGCCTTAAACTACGGGTGCCTGTTGGTTGTGCCTTGAAAAAACTACGGAGTGCCGGTGGAATCTATGTGTTAGGTTAGGAAGCGTGGTTCACCGGTATTGGTGGACTCAGTAACTTCTTAATAATAGTGATAATATTTTTGTGTGTACTTAATACTATTTTTTCAGTTACTAATGTATGCTGTGTGCTTTTAATATTTCCTTATAATTTCAATCTCAGGTATAACCTTTGTTCCCCAGAGTAGTGTTTAAGTTAGGTTAGGAGGTGTGTACCTGTTGGGGTAATATAATTTTGCTGAGTGCCCTGAAGGCCTACTCAGGGTGGAGTTAATAAGTTCTATTTCTTATACCATTTTCTCAGTGCTGGATATCATTTTGTTGAGTGCCCTTAAGGCCTATTCATTGTAGAGTTATTGATTTCCTATTTTTTTTATAAAATCTTCTCAGTGATTGATATTATTTTGTTGAAAGCCCTTAAGGCCTGTTTCATGTGTGCAAGCAACATTTCATAATACTTTAAATTTATTGTTGTCTAATGAGGCATTGTCTGAACTTTTAATATTTACAATATCATGTATGACCTTTATTCCCCAGAGTAGTGTTTTCAGTTCAGGTTAAGAGGTGTGCATATTGGTGTACCATTATTTGATTGTGTTTGTAGTGTTGGAGGGAATATAAGTGTCTAAATTTTACAGTGTGTCTCATTCATCCCAGTCACAGACGCTATCCTTCCAAGGGTCACGGACAATTCATTTTGTTTAGTAAAGTTAAGTGTTCTTGTGCTGGTTAGGGTTTTTTCTCAAAGGGGCGCTTCTACTGCAATTACCATCTAATAATTCACTGCCCTGCATAGTTTTTGAGGTTTGTGTATTATTAAGCTTTTCTGGGTGTATTTTGCATGCTGATCTCAAAAATGTTATCCATTTTGCTCAATCAGGTCAGAATTTTGTGCTATAGCATTTTAAGCGGAGATTCAGGTAAAATATTGTCATTTTTCGCTCAAAATGGGGTCCTCATATTCGTTCATTAAAAAAATCATCCGAGACATTGGCAAGCCTCACAGAAAAGATTTCGGTCAGTTTTAATGCCCTTACGATGCATTTAAATACACCCACGTGCTTGCCTGCCATTTAAATGTCCGCTGTGACGCAAAGGAAAAGAGTATATTGTTAGGTTCTGAATAATAAGTTCTATATACAGGAGAGAACACAAACACCTGTATAGTTTTGTAGGTTCGGTTTACTGGATAAGAGTATGTACACAGAGGAGAGCAGCGGTCTCCCTGGCTAGGCTCCTTGTCAACTGCTATAGGCGACGTATGGCAAGTGATACATTAGCAGCTTCCATTCGTCGCCAGGCACATTAATTAAGCATGTGGCATATGGTAATAACATTGCCACACGCTGCTAGCTAGGCTGAATAAATAATACATAAATGGAGCACATACATAATATACATACATGATATATAATCCAGCATACATAATATACATACACCTCCCTCCCCCCTATACGCTCATAGCAAAGTCTTGAGCGGACCTTTTCTTTTGGATCCGTTCTGAGCGTCGAGGGACTTCATCACTGGGAAGGGTATGGGACTCAACACTGGTGGCGGGGCCAGCAGAAGGCATTGTTACGGGTCGGAGAAAACGGCGGTTCCTCCACCACACACGACCACTGGGTAACCGCACCTGGTAGTCCCGTGACCTGCCGAGACCCATGACTACGCCTACTTTGTCCCAACGTAGGGAGGTCGGGTCCTGAACACGGACTTGGGTGCCGACACTCAACCTGGGGAGAGAACGGGCGTGGTCATTGTAGCGGGCGACGACGTCCTGAGCACGTTCGGCGGCTCGGCGATCACAATCCTCTGTCTTGGCCTGCCACTCCTTGGAGAAGGATTGAGGGTGAGTAGGGACACAAGAACGAAGGGGGCGTCCATACAAAACCTGGGCAGGGGAGCGTCCGGTGTAGTTAGGTGTGTTGCGGAGTTCAAGAAGACCCCTGTCGAAGGCCTCGCAGTCAATGTTCCCAGAAGGGGCCACCTTAAGGATGAGGTGCTTCAGGGATTTGACAGCAGCCTCAGCGTGGCCGTTGGACTGCGGGTAATGGGGCGATGACAACACATGCCGGACTCCCCATCGGTCAAGGAACACAGCAAAGTCCCGGCTTGTGAACTGAGGCCCTCCGTCGGTTCGCAGGCGTACAGGAACGCCCACGTCACGGAAGTAGTGGCGGAACTTGCTGATGGTGGCGGCAGACGTCGTGTCATTACCGCACTTGATGACAACCGGCCAACCAGAGAGACGGTCGACGATAACGAGGAAGGACTTTCCTGACACACAGAAAAAGTCGGCCGACACAGACTCAAAGGGGCGGGTGGGGTTGTCGTCACTCATAAAGGATTCCTGCTGCTGGCTGGGTTGTAATACGCGGCGGGGCTTACACACCCGGACAGCATTGGAGATGTCGGGGTCGATGCCAGGCCGGAACACAGTCTGTCTTGCACGCCGTTTGGTGGCCTCGGCTCCACAGTGACTGTCGTGGAGGCGAGCCAAGGCGTGGAGACTTGAAGCAGCAGGGACAACTACCGAAGGAGAGGTGTCACTGGCCAGAGGTAGGGGCAGGGCGGCAGCAGGGTAGTTGCTGCTCCCTTCGTGCACCCTGTTGGCGTGTTTTACCTCGAGAATCGGTGTTGGGAAGTCCTGGGAGATGATGGCCAACTCTTGGCAATGTCTGTAGGACAGCAAAGGAGTCAGGACGCCATTATGCACATCAATCCAGGCTTGACACGACCTGTTGCCAAAGGTGACGTGTGCATAGAGTGAACGTAGGGCCGGGGTCATCTGTGAACCATCTGCCATAAAGCGGAGATCCTTGGGGGGCGGTCCTAGATCACTTGGAGAGAGCCCCAAGCATTGCAAATGCTGGGGACCGATGACTGTAGCATCAGCGCCGGTGTCGGGCAACATCTGAAGACGGGATGACACACCGCCGTAGGTCACGATGACGCTGATGTACTGGGGGACTTTGGTCCTGGGACGCGGGGGGGAGCACACATTCCTAATGTGGCTCGAGCGTTGTCAGGAGTCGTCGTGCCTCTGATTGGAAGGCTGTGGGCGGCCCTCTCTGGTGGAAGGGGGCTGAAGCTTCCGCCGACGCGGTCTCTTGGGTATGTTGGAAGGGCAACACTTGTCATAGTGGCCCAGACGACCACACACATTGCACTGGACGCGTTTGGCTGGGCACCGTACTGTGAGTGACCAGTGGCCCTTACGGTCACAACTGTTGCAGGTAGACTGAGCAGCTGGACACACCTGTGTTACGTGCTGCTTACCACAGTTGTTGCAAAATAAACCGGGCGTGGACGTGGTGGGCGAAGGCGTAGGAACAGACTTCTTGTCCTTCTTGTACCGGGACACAGCGCGTACAGCTGTAGGGGGAGCACGGATGGCAGAGGTGGCACACCTGGCAGCCTCATAGGAGCGACATATCGTCGACACATCCTTAAGAGAAGAGGAAGAGTCGAGGGAGGTGAGGCGTTGGACAAGTTCCTCGTCCTTAACACCCATCAGGATCACCTGCCTCAACTGGGTCTCCTCGCACTGCTGGTGGTGGCCTGGACATATATCTACCTCTTCCGAGGCTCTCTTAAGACGTACGTAAAAGGCGTCAAAAGACTCACCCTCCATCTGTCTGCAGCTAAACAATTCCCTCCTGCGCAGAGCTTCATTCTGCTGTCCTTTGATGTGCCGTTGTAGAACGTCCAGTACCTCCTCTACAGACAGCGAAGAGGTTGGGGGTACCTGCAACGTATGTTCCAAGACACGCTGAATTTCCAAGGACAGGCACATACGCAGTTGGATGAGTTGTTTAGGCTGTGACAAACTCTGGAGATCCACCATTGTAGAGTAATCAGTCCACCGTCGCCGCCATTCACGAAAAGTCTGGAAATTCACATCAGGCTTCAAGATGGGCGGTGTTTGAGCTGCTGCTTTAGGTGGGGCTGGGGGGTGTGAAGGAAGCATGGATGGGGTATCTGAACCAGTCAGTACCGAGGCAGTGTTAGAGCCAGGGGCTTGGTTAACAGTGAGGCGAGATATCAAGGCTTCAAACCGTTCACTGTCTTCCAATCTCCGTTGGTGGTCTCGTTCTGCCTCTGCTTGCCTTCTGTGCTCATCCGCCAAACGTCTGTGGGCTTCATCCTCGCGTTTCTCATCTCTCATAAACTTCAGTAAAGCAATTATCTCTGGAGACAACGCTGAATATTGAGGTGAGGGACTGCGCGATGTGGGGGCTGGAGCGTCGTGGCCGGCCTGGTCATCCATCTCTGCGGGGCTATCACCCGCCTGGCTCATCCAGACGCTGGGTCCACGGCTACGTAAGGCGTGAGACATAACTACTTCCTCTGTGTACTATGTCTTAAATCAGTGTTGACCGGTCAGCCCGTCGTATCAACAAGATTTCAGACAAAAATTAATTAAATACACAGATAAGTAGGTTATATATATAAAATATATATAAGAAGCCGCGCGGTCAGCGAGTGTTAGTGCGTGTATGTGTGGGAGTGAGTGTGTGTCCTGGGCGGGTAGAGCGCCTCGCCCCAGCTGTGAGGGGGGAGTGGAGGCGGCGCTGTGAGGGGGTGGAGGGAGAGGCGCGGCGACTCCCAGTCAGTCTAGTTACCCTCAGGACGCGGTCAGAGACGGGTGCACTGAACTCTACTCCTTACAAATGCCCAGAACGTGCCGTATACCTTGGGAATCCTTTAGAACAAGGTCACACATGAATGGCACGAACACACAATGCACTAAACACTTCACAGAAAATCACTGTCACTGACACTGCTCAAAGTTGCGAAATTCTTCGAGCAGGGATGACGCGCGGGAGTTGACCCAAGCGAGAGAGGAGTCCGTACGCCGGCTTTCCACAGACTTTGCACTTTCACTCGTAATTATCCAGTAAGATCCTACTCACTGCGCCATGTTAGGTTCTGAATAATAAGTTCTATATACAGGAGAGAACACAAACACCTGTATAGTTTTGTAGGTTCGGTTTACTGGATAAGAGTATGTACACAGAGGAGAGCAGCGGTCTCCCTGGCTAGGCTCCTTGTCAACTGCTATAGGCGACGTATGGCAAGTGATACATTAGCAGCTTCCATACGTCGCCAGGCACATTAATTAAGCATGTGGGATATGGTAATAACATTGCCACACGCTGCTAGCTCGGCTGAATAAATAATACATAAATGGAGCACATACATAATATACATACATGATATATAATCCAGCATACATAATATACATACATATATGTCCATGTTTTTTTACATATATTTTTGCACAATTAAATTTCTTTTTCATCTGGTGGTACATGGCATGTACTATCAACCACCCGGATGTGCCTCTAAAGTCTAGACCCTCAGTCAGTGTCTCTCGAGACTTCAAGAAAGTGGGAGTGTGTGCGTCTCTCTCTCTCTCTCTCTCTCTCTCTCTCTCTCTCTCTCTCTCTCTCACACACACACACACACACACACACAAGGACCACCGCGGTGTTTACATATATCGTGAAAACTGTGTCGGCGACCCCAAGCACCAGGGACAAAGACCCACGGTCTTTACGACTGACAAATACTAACAGATGTCTACCAGTGTCAGTGTCCCTCAAAGTGCCGCCAGTGACAAACACTTCCGTCCGCCCACAACAGATTTCAACAGATGGCCACCAATCACTTACTCCCGACGCACTCTGTACCATCTAAAGCGTGGGAACGGTTATCCTGATGGCAGTGTTATCGCGCTACTCAAGTCACTAAACCTATTCCACGCGCGGAGCCGTAGACAAGGCCGTCATGCACATAAGCCCATTAGAACCGTAACCTCCACTAGGAAACCGGAGAAACCCACCCCTGACAGACCATACCACCACACTGAAGTTCCACGGATATGGTATGATCTCCCGTCTTTACTGCTATCCAACGTCACTTCCCTAGCTAACAAGTTCGACGAGCTGGCAACTACAGTCAGGTCAACCGCCGCGAGCGTCGTTGCCATATGTGAGGCCTGGCAAATTGTGCCTGAAACGTGTCATATTGAGGGTTATCAACTCTTTCA
>CAUDMG010002750.1:815000-973566 GCA_958450375.1 Homarus gammarus | reverse complement strand
TTACATGGCCAGAGACATAATACATCATCAACATATCTAAACCAGGCTGTTGAGGGTGGTAGAATATTACTTAATAGTTTCTTTTCAAAGAATTCCATATATAGGTTGCTTAATACAGGTGAGAGTGGATTACCCATTGCCATACCAAATTTTTGAGCATAATAGTCTCCATTGAATTCGAATTTGCAATCCTTAATACATAGTTTGATGAGTTCGATGAAGTCGTCTTTCGGGACGGGCAGTGAAATATCAGCATATATATATATATATATATATATATATATATATATATATATATATATATATATATATATATGCTGATATTTCACTGCCCGTCCCGAAAGAAATTTCAGAGTAATTTCAAATGCCCCGCCATTAGCGATACTGAGCGTTCAAGGTCATCTGAGGGGAGAGAGAGCTTCCTGCTCACAGCGAGAGATGGTGGAACTAGGCCTATATGATATTAAATGTAATTCACCGAATTAATAATGATGCGATTCATGAAGTAAGGGACTATTAGTGAATTTGAAATTATTATAGATCGTTTATCAGTCTGAATAATGTTACGGGTGTCCCAGGGATTTATTAGTTAGGCGGAAAATATGTCACGTAGACCTAAGCTAACGCCTTGAGAGGAGATGCGACGCTGGCTAGGCCTCAGTCGCAGGGAGCATTCACACAGACAAGACGTCCCTGCGCATCCGTCACAGAAATAGTCACGTGGCCTAGTCACCTGTCACACGCGGACTTTGAACATATAATCATCGACCTCACCAGCAAGGAATCGAACCCTCGACCTACTGGGTGGCCCTAGGGAACGCTTACCGGCTAGCCCACAAGGACACTAAAAGCAGTTCTAGTCCGCGTGTTAAATGGACTAAAAATGAAGTATATATATGTACCTCGCGTTTCATACCAGCTGGATTCGGTAAAATGCTACTGACACCACATACGAGGCAGGGGCAGTTTCCCAATGAGGTTCACGGCGCCATCAGCTCGATGAACAGGCTTTGTGTGAAATATAACAGAGTCTAGAACTGCTTTTAGTGTCCTTGTGGGCTAGCCGGTAAGCGTTCCCTAGGGCCACCCAGTAGGTCGAGGGTTCGATTCCTTGCTGGTGAGGTCGTTGATTATATATATACAGTATATATATATATATAAATTTTTTTTTTATTTTTTTTTTTAATGCGCTCCCAAATCTTCTTCAACTGTTCTTCTGATCGCCGAGGTCCATATCCCTCAGCATTTAAACATGGTGCAATTCGTAACCATGCTTGTTTCTTTAATGTAACAAGCTTCCCAAAAGTACTTTTATTTTGCAAAATTTTCTCCTCCCCAATCAAATAAACTAAGAAATCCCGGAAGACTTTGGAGGAAAAAATATCCATGACGAGAGCTGCTACAATACTAAATTTGGCACCAACGAAAGTAAACAAACACACACAGGACCCAAAATGAATCAGCGAAAAGACGACCATAATGCATCAGCGAAGAGGACAGTATTACCAGACCTAAAAAATTTATCCCGCACGAAGTGGAAGAGGTTCGAGCACTTAAAAATACCGCTTGAAGGAACAATACCTTCGAAAAGATTCTTCGTCGGAAAGGGTAGATGTTGTTTAATAATATGGCCGTTATACTGTTGTATTGCGGGCGTTAGTGGAACCACTTGCGTTTCTTTGTGTAAAGTGTATCTTCGGACGGACCTCTTGTCTCAGTCAGTTACAGTGGGGGTTCAGAAGGTTTTGTCAGTGGAGGGAGTAACGTTCTTCTTGAGAAATAATATAGCTGGTAGCCTTATTGTTCCGGATTCAGTTGAGTGCTCTACACCTTTGAGTAATGACCCTGCTGCAGACCTTGAGAGTAAGTGTGTTGGGAAATTCCATTCTTGTGCTGTAACCCGTAGTCAAGCTAACATGGTGACGTATGAGACAGATGGGAGTGATCAAAGTGATGTTTTGCTTGATTATGAATTGAATGGACTGTTTGATGTTAAGCCAGAGCAGTTAGATGCAGGTTTAGTGGATCAACCTGATAGTGATGTGTCAAACAGAAGTAGATAATGCTGAAAATATAGTTAGTCATAATAACAAACATCAAAGTAATAAATGTAAAACAAATAGAAACGGAAGAAATATATTGCGTGTTTATTATACTAATAGTAGAAGCTTCTGTAACAAAATGGACCAGCTCAGAGCCATTGTTAGTAAAGAGAACATAGATATAATTGCAATAACGGAAACATGGATAAATTCAAACAGCAAACATTTTTTAGCAGAATTTCATATTCCAGGATATAACCTATTTAAATTTGACAGAGTAGGAAGGAGAGTGGGCGGTGTAGCAGTGTATATCAGGGTGTCATTAAAAAGCTGCAATAAATCAAACAATAAAACAAATAGCGACAATGAAAGTATTTGGGTAGAGATTGGTGAGGGCAATGAGTCCATAGTCAATGGTGTTTTATATAGACCACCTAATTTGAGTAGGAACGATGGTAAATTGCTATGGGAGGAAATAAAGAAGGCATCTGATAGAAACAATGTATGTATTCCAGGCGATTTCAACTTTTCAGGCTTAGATTGGAAAAATAAACTTAGCGATAATGAATCTGAAGATTTTCTAGAAGTAGTACAAGAGAGTTTTTTATATCAATTCATAAACTCGCCCACTAGAGGAAATAATATCCTCGATTTAGTTCTCAGTAATAATGAAAATCTAGTAAAAGATGTTGGGATTGGAGACGAACTAGGAAACAGTGATCATAAAGCCATATATTTTAACATAATATGGAATGGCAGGAAGAAGGAAAATTCGGCCTTGATCCCGGATTTTAGGAAGGCTAATTACGGTAGCTTAAGGAGAGACCTAAGGGATGACCCTATGGTCAAAAGATTAATCTCCCCCACACCTCCGGAAACTGTCAACTCAGGACGGGAGAACCCGAATTTAATTTAGCAGCTACTTATGAACAATTTATTGCGACAATCCATAATGCTCAAAATAAACACATCCCAAAAAGAAAATTCAGATCGATATGGAACCAACCAAAATGGATGAATAATAGACTCTTAGATCTTCTAGGGAAAAAGAAACGAGTATATAGAAAAGTTAAGAAAGGCGAAAATCACTTACTTGGTTACTATCAGAACCTAACAAGACAGGTAAAAACAGAAATTAGGAAAGCAAAGAGAAATTATGAAATCAAGGTTGCAAACGAATCGAAAAATAACCCCAAAGCTTTTTATCAACTGTATAAATCAAAGGTTAGAGATACAATAGGTCCCCTTAAAACTACGACAGGAGAAATGACTGATGACGAGTTAGAAATGTGTAGTACGTTAAATAGTCATTTTCGCTCCGTATTCACAAATGAAAACCTAGCACACTTTCCAGAAGTTCATAAGGTATATAACGACAGTATAGAAAATATGTTGATGAATATCAATATTACTAGTAATGATGTGCTTAAAGAAATTAACAAACTGAAGCCTCATAAATCGCCTGGTCCAGACGAGGTATATGCTTGAATATTAAAAGAATGTAGAGATGAGTTGAGTAATCCATTAGCAGTTTTATTTAATAAGTCATTAGAATCGGGCCTAGTGCCAGAAGCTTGGAAACTTGCAAATGTAGTTCCGATTTTCAAAAAAGGTGATAAATCAATTGCATCAAATTACCGTCCCATTAGTCTCATGTCAATCATAGGCAAGTTGCTAGAGTCAATTATTGCTACGAAAATCAGAAGCCACCTTGAAAGGGTCTAGGACAACTGGCCGCCCCCATCTGGCCGCAGCCCATGAAGTACCTAACCAAACCAAACCTAACCTAACCTGCCTTGAGAGCGCAAAATTAGGCGTTTGCAGTTTACCCCCAGTCCGCGGCGGCCAGATGGCGGTGGCCAGTTGTCCCATTCCCACCTTGAAACGTTCAACTTAATTCATTCTTCTCAGCACGGGTTCACCCAGGGACGTTCTTGTCTCACAAATTTGCTTAGCTTTTTCTCAGAAGTATATGAAGCGGTAGAAAATGATAAGTCATATGATATAATTTATTTAGATTTCAGTAAAGCATTCGATAGAGTCCCTCATGAGAGATTGATAAGGAAGGTAGAAGCACATGGAATAGGTGGATCATTTTTAAAATGGATTAGGCCATGGTTAACTGGTAGGAAACAAAGAGTCAGCATAAATGGATTTAAGTCAGACTGGGGTGCGGTCAAAAGCGGAGTTCCCCAGGGATCTGTATTAGGCCCTCTGCTGTTTGTTATATTCATTAATGATCTTGATTTAGGTATAACTAGTAGGAATAGTAAATTTGCAGATGATACCAAAATGGGGATAGTGATAAATTCAGACAGTGACTTTGAACACCTTCAAAGAGATCTAGATACCTTACATGAGTGGTCAGTAGACTGGCAAATGAATTTTAATACTGATAAATGCAAGGTACTACAGATAGGGAAGACGACTATAAACGTTAAGTATAAACTAGGTAACACGGAAATAGAAAACTCAGTTTGTGAAAAAGATCTAGGTGTATTTGTTAGCAACGACTTGAAACCTAGAAAACAATGTATTAGCGTTCGCAACAAAGCAAACAGGATTCTTGGGTTCATATCTAGGAGTGTGAGTAACAGAACTGCTGACGTTATCTTGAAACTTTACCAAGCATAAGTGAGGCCACAAATGGATTATGCGGTTCAATTCTGGTGTCCTTATTATAGAATGGACATAGATTCTTCGGAGAGAGTACAAAGAAGAATGACAAAAATGATCCATAATATTAGAAACCTTCCATATGAAGAAAGACTGAAAAGCTTAGGCTTGCATTCATTAGAGAGGCGTAGAGTTAGGGGAGATATGATAGAGGTGTTCAAGTGGGTAAGTGGGATTAACAAGGGTAAAATGGAAAATGTTCTGAAGCTCAGTAATAACGAAATAACTAGAACAAATGGCTTTAAATTAGATAAATTCCGATTCAGAAAGGATATAGGCAAGCACTGGTTTGGTAATAGAGTTGTGGATATGTGGAATAGGCTACCGAGTGCTATAGTAGGATCGGGGACGCTAGGGAGCTTCAAGACGAAGTTGGATAGGCACATGGAAGTGCTGGGATGGGTGTGAAAGGGATCTGCCCTGTATGGGCCAGTCGGCCTCCTGCAGTATCCCACTTTCTTATGTTCTTATGTTCTTAATTGTTGTAAAGACAGAATCTCAGGATTGTATGAATGTTGTTTTCAGTAGCCTTCGTGTCACCAAAGAGATGTTAATTTCTGCTCAAAAGTCTGACCAGTCGTTGGTTCCATTATTTGCTAGGGCCGTATCAGAACCAAAGAGCCATTATGAATCTGGCGTTCCGTCAGGCATAGCAGATTTTTGCCGTACATGTCATGTATGCTAGTTAGTTGGTAAGCCCAATCAAGTGTCGTCATCTGCACCTTTAAAACCTATTCCTGTTGTTGATGAGCCATTTGCAACAGTAATCATTGATTGTGTGGGCCCTCTTCCTAAAACAGAATGCGGTAATGAATTTTTTTTTATTGTGATGTGTGCATCCACTAGATATCCGGAAGCTAAACCTCTGCGGGCACTTGGTTTATATTATATAATATCTTGGTTTATATTATATCTATGGTATGTAATCAGATATACTAAACAGTTTATTTTGGAATTCTCACCAAGTGAACTGATATATGGCCGGGATATCCGTGGTCTCTTGAAACTATTGTATGGGAGTTGGGTAGAAGATGAACCAAGTACCGTAAATGAGTATGTTGTTAATATGAAGGAAGCCCAAGAGGAAATAAAAAGTAAATTTGATGAAATTCCAGAAGATGTAAAATTTTAAGGTGGGGATAATGTGCTTTTGTTCTTGCCCATTAGGAAGTATCATGGTCCCTTTGAAGTTTTGAGTAAAGTGGGAGATGTTAACTATGTCATAGCAACGCCAGGACGTAGGAACACTAAAAGACTAGTACATGTGAACCTGTTGAAACCCTATTGTGTTAGACATGATAAGGTGGTGTGCAATACTGTGCCATGTGATAAAGTAGAGGATGTGTTAAGTGATCTTTCCTCTAAATTGTGCCATATAATACAAAACCAGAAGAGCATGTAATGTGTCTCCTACAGGATTTCCGACCCATTTTTGGTGATGTGCCGCAGCCTAGCCAGGTGGTGACCCATGATGTTGTGTTAGTGGGCAACACAGCCCAAGTGAAACAAGCACCCTACCGCGTGTCTCCCCAGAAAATCGGCAGTTCTAGATTGACAATAACTCGGCTGAACCTAGTGACAGTGAGTGGGCATTCACTGATAAAAAAAATCTTGTAAAATTTACAGAAAATTCACTGGTTATATTGTTGCCAAACATTTTCTGTATAATTTACGAAGATTCTGTATATATTTTTACATAAAATATCTGTTGAATTAACAGATTGTTGGAAGTTATTGGAAGCTCCAACATCTTGTCCCTGAATACGAATTCGCAACTTTCGATTTACAGCAGGTACCTACTTTGCTGCTAAGTGAACAGGGACCAAGGGGACTAGGAAGAGTGTCCAAACAACTTCAGCTGGCTCAGTAATCGAACCCTTGACATCTTTCTTGCGAGGCAAGAGGGGTACCACTCCACCCGCGCCCCCCCCCCCCCCCCCCATGTGATGATGTGGCACTCTTTGAAATAATGTAAACAAACACGGACATACGACGACCGTGAAGCACAAACAACTGCCAACCGCATATTCAGTAATTACATATAGAAATAACATGCAGTTTTAAATGTTCTTTGCATCATGAAGTGTATATAGTATGATAAAATGTCAGTTTATTTGATAATTAAACAAATTGAAACAGAGAAAGAGAGTGTCTGAAATATTTTACAGAACAAAAAAAGTAATTAAAATTACTAAGTTTTCCTGGTCGGAAATACAGAAGAAACGTGTAAAAAATACTGAATTTTCTAACAGTGTTCCCTTGTGTTCTGGTCCCAAAGTCAGATGGTACTATGAGAATGTGTACTGATTACAGAAAAGTAAACTCCCTCACAAAGGCAGACATTTTTCCCTTCCCCATATTGATGATATATAGTTGGGTCTCACATTACGCGGTTAATGTAACCCGGAGGGTACCGAGGAAAGTGAGGAACGCGTAAAGTGAACAACATAACATATGGGATCAATTGAAATGGAGTCCAGGCTGATCCCCAAACTCCACTTTTTGACGACACACAACTATGTTGTAGTAAAAATATTATCTTAACTTTATGATGGCATGCACACACAATTAATAATTAAGAGAAATATCAATAATATTAGGTTTTTTAACACTTACATTAGTAGAAAAGATGGCTGGGCACACGGGGATGGGGGGTTGGTTCCCAGGCAGAGGGCAGATTATTGGCCCTCACCTGTATCACTGGTATCAATTGTATCACTATCCACCACAGAGGCTTGCAGGGCCTCTTTGTTAAACCCCTCAAAGTCCATATAAGTCCATATCCTCACTATAATTATCACTATCACTGACTTGGGCCGGTTGTGGTGGGTGGCGGGTAAAGAACTCGGTAATGTTTTGATGACTGTGCGACCTTGTGCGCACCATTTTCGCGCCTCTTACACAACATGGCGGATGGCGGGAGGTTTGGATCCAAAAATGGCTCGGCTTGCCAGCCGCTCTCTGCGTAATGGGGTTCACGACCGCGGAATGTGAGCATGTTAGGTTCTGGCAAGGCACCGCGTTAACGGTGAAACGCGGAATGCGGGACAGCGTAATGTGAGGATTGACCGTAATTGATGTAGTGGGTAATGCAAAGTACATTACAAAGATTGACTTACTTATCAGGTACCATTGTCAGTGCGGGCGAGACGCATATCGTAATTTGTTACCCCTTATGGCTTGTATCAGTATACCGTTTTGCCATTTGGTATGCTTAACGCCCCTCCCACTTTCCAACGTTCGATGTCACTTGTCATTAATGGTTTGGATGGTGTCAGAGCATATCTTGACGACGTAGTTGTGTTCCCTAGGGCCACCCAGTAGGTCGAGGGTTCGATTCCTTGCTGGTGAGGTCGTTGATTATATGTTCAAAGTCCGCGTGTTAAATGGACTAAAAATATATATATATATATATATATATATATATATATATATATATATATATATATATATATATATATATATATATATTTTTTTTTTTTTTTTTTTTTTTTTTTCTTTTATTTAAAATTGTACACTTTACATATATACATAAATATTACATATTAACATATTTGTCCGTGAAATATTTGGATGACATTTCTTTTAAAATCACTTGATCATCCATTTATTATAATATACCCTGCTTTTAATAAAGGCTATAATCTCCTCCGCATTATAATTTTCCTTCCTACTTAACCACAAACAGAAAATATAATCTGACATTAACATGATCATTGTATTCGAATCCGTTAATATTAAACATTAAGAAATGCAGAAATAATTTGCTATTGATATTGCAGACTGTATTCAGGAATTTTTTAAACCATTTAATTATCTCTTTGTTATGGAAACAGAAGTAAAATACATGTAATGGATATTCTACCTCATCACATCTTACACATCTATCATCTTGTTTTATGTTTAACATTTTTAGTCTCTGATTTGATGGTAGAGTTTCATGAATATACCTATACAGTGTATGAAGCTTCTCTGGTGAGGATCCATATATTTACATGTAATATTTGCCCAAATAAAAGACCATTTAAACAGCGGAAACTTTTCTTCAACTGCTGGATTAGTCCATATCATTAACATATTATATACATCTTTATTCTTGACATTGGGAAAGTTATGATGCCTTGCTATCCTTTTTAGGGTATTGATTGCATTTCTATAATAAGGTGGAGACAAGTAGGAAACATTATCCGATGGTTTTATTTCTAATAGATAACTGGTCCTTATACTTGTATAATATGGAGTTAAATATTTCCCCTTTTCATGGTCTGAATCAATTTTTATGAAAGTTGTACATAATATAGCAGCTGCTTTACAAAACACATTAACTACTCTAATACCTCCTTGTTTGACAGGTAAATACAGAGTTTGTCTTTTAATTGGCTGGAACATACCACTCCATATGTATTTAAAAATATATGATTCAATTTTCTGTGAGTACATTTTATTTAATGAAAATGTATGGGATAGGTACCATACCTGGGACAAAACTTTTGAGTTAACAATAATTGCTTTTTGGTACAAGGATAATTTTCTGTTTGATAAACAATTATCAGTAATTGCGATATTTTCCACGATTTTGTTCCAATTCATATTAACAGTGTGTTCATAATTGTCATAATATATAGTGCCTAAAATTCTGGAATATTCTGCTGATCTCATCCACAGCACAGGCCATAAATCTCTCTTCTTCCACTCGCCCAATCCCATAATACTTGTTTTATCTTTGTATAATTTAGCACCTGTTGCTTCCTCAAACCTTTCTATTTATCTGCTAACCTCAATTACGGACTGGTGTGTGACAACAAAGACTGTAGAATCATCAGCATATCCCTATATGGGAATTTTTATGTTGTTTGTTAACTGTGGGGGAATTATTCTGGCATTGCTGTTTACTGATAAATAAAAAGGTTCTTGGAAAAATATATAGAGAATCATAGAAAGAGAGCATCCTTGTCTTACTGATCTTTTAATCCTGAATGACTTACTTTGTATGCCATTAACCAAAACCTTACTCTCACAATTTCCATACAACATTTTAATCCAGTCTACATAAACATTGTTAATGCCTAATTTTTCCAATACCCTAAATACAAATTTAATATCAACTCTATCAAATGCTTTTGACCAATCTAAGTTTATCATGGCACATTTTTGGTTCTCACTACTGACAAATTGCACTATATCCCTAATCATAATATTACAATCTATTATTAACCTTCCTTTAATACAACAGTATTGATCATTTGACAACATTAAATTTTAAAAAGTTTTAATTCTTCCTGCCAATATTTTTGCAGCTATCATATAATCTACATTTAAGAGGGTTATTGGTCTCCAGTTTTCAATTAGGTTCAGATTCCTCTTTTTAGGCGCTAGCTTTGTTATTCCTGTATTTTGTTACACACTTAATACTTTATTGTTAAAGATAAACTGAATGCCCTCAATGATCTCTACCCTGATAAATTTCCACATATGTTTATAAAATTCTGCAGGTAGACCATCACTACCTGGGGATCTACCAAGGTTGAGATTATTAATTGCTTCCCATATTTCCTTCTCGTTTACTGGCTTTATTAAAGATTCATTTTCCGATTCCTTTAGTCTTGGTTTGCAATTCTTTATAAAGTTTTCACAGTATTCATAATTGGTTTCAACTCTTTTATATAGATTCTCCAAAAATTATTTAATTACATAGATTATTGCTTCTATATTCTGTATTTCTTCACCATTTTCTCTCTTAACCTTAGTAATTGATTCCTTGTTTCCTTTACTTTTTTCTTTACAGATCTAATGGCGAGAAAGCTTTTCTCCTTCTATTCTGTCTTTTATTCTGGATCATATTTTGACACTTTCACAAATTTTGTTCCTTAATTCATTTATTCTGGTTTTCAGTGCCTTTATCTCTTCATAATTCACAGCAAGGTATTTAGCTTCTTCATAAAGTTCTTTAACCTACTTTGAAATAAATTAATTAGCCCATTTTTTCTTGCGACATTCTTTTACTTATTTTTATACAAAAGTTCTTACAATCTAGTTTAGCACATTGTTCCCACTACTATACAATATTCTGGTATGTGTTTATTTTTTTTAACATGTTTCCAAAACACTCCAAAGTTTTCCTGTACCTCATCAAAGCTTAAAATATTACAATCAGTTTCCAGAAACCTTTACCTACTTTTAAATTTTTGTTAGTGTTTACTTTTGATAGAACCATTGAATGGTCAGAAAAACTGATTGGAACAGTATCACATTTTACTATTTTGTTCTTAGCATAAAGCCTATTAATTCTTGGCCCATACTTATCCCTAACATATGTAAACTCAGGTTGGTAGTTATGAATCATGGCAACATCCTTAAGTTATATATCCTTTATAAGAGTTGATAAAGCTTGGGACACCAAACCTTTGTTGTCATGATTTCTACAATCTCTCATGCTGGTAACACAGTTAAAATCTCCCCCAATCATTATATTTTCAATATTATTTCTGATATAATATAATAAACATCAGAAAACAAATCTTCTCTCTCCCTTTTCCTTGTATTCCGCGATGGGGCATAAGTATTAATAATAGGACTTATATGACCTAGCACGGAAACTCTGACACATAACATTTGGCCATTCTCATCCATCTCTTAGTTAAGTATTTTGAAAGTGGAATTTTTATTACTAATACTGCAGTTCCTCCTTTTAAAAAATGTGTACTGTTAATAATTTCGAAGTAATCATTTAGGGAAGATAATTTCCCTGGATCCTTAACATTATGTTCCTGTATCATAAGGATGTCAATGTTATAATACTTAAGAACAGACTATAGTTGCATTTGCTTACCTAAACTATTTAGACCATTCACATTTAATGTTGCAAACATTATATACATATTAATTTTTGTTATAATAATGTAATAAAAAAATCATTTATTTTTTCCTCTTGATGTCTCTTTTTCCTTCTTCATCTGTACTATTATTCCCTTTATTCGCCTCTTTTTCTTTTCCATCCCTCTTACTCAACTTAACCTTACTACTACTAACTGCTCTTACTCTCCAGCTTTGTACATGTTCAATCTTTTCCCACCATAAATCATATTTTCCAATTGGATACATTTTCTTCCCACCATCTTTTCTTCCTTTCCCACATTCTAATCCATTTTCTGTCTGGCTAGTCACTTGACCACTCATATCACTTTGGTTTTCATTGTTTTTATTTTGCTGCGTACGATCCTTTTTTCTAGAAATTTTTGAAATATCACCATTCGTTCCTCCATCTGTTTTCACTTTGACCGGATCATCACTGCCGTTAATTTCTAATTCATTTTTCCCCGGTTTGTTCTGATCTTTCTTGTTTGCATCATTCTTGTTTCTGCTTGGTGACATAATATAGGTAACCTCTACAATTTCCTCCATTCTAGCCATGTTTTCACCTCTTGCCACTTCACACTCTGTCCCTGTCATATTTGTTGCTTCCATGTCATCTGCTTTATCATATTCCACATTTTCATAAGATATTTTACCTTTAGTTTGATCCGCATTATTCCTCTCTGTATGTATCTCGGCCTCACATGTAGCGAAGGTTTCCTGTACTGCATCTTCTGAACAATCTGGGTGTGTGGTACCATCTGGAACTACAGCATCCTGGGTTATAGTCTGGGCAGGCACTTCTTCCCTTTCTACCCCATACCGGGTTGTTGCTGGAACCTGACTTACTGTGACACTTTCTTCTCCTTCCTTAACACCTGCCCTTGAGCTGTGGATCTCACCAGAAAGTTGTATCGCAGGGAAGTCTTCCTCATTAAAAATGTTCACCTTATCTACTTCCTCGGTGTGACAATCAATTGCCAAATGACCTTCATGTCCGCATTTATGACAAGGAAGATTAAACTATGGCCACTTACTGTTACTGATGATGGAATGTTGTTCGTTAAATTTACCTAGAAAGTTCTTGCCCCATTCAACAATCCGGCCGCTGGCCCTTTTGTATACTTGTTCAGCCTCACTCCTTCCACTTTACCATATTTACTTATGATGTTCATTACTAAAATTCAACGCTTTAACAGTCTCATCACTGCTAGGGATTCTTAAAGTTTCATATTCTTTACAAAATTTGTCAAAAACAGTGTTTTCCCCAAAATTCACCACCACCTTATTGTTTCTTCATAGTCGAAAGCCAACTATTTGTTCCTGTTTTATTTTCAGTATGTCAGATATTACCATACATACATTTTCATAATCAGGCTTACCTGAAAACAACGGTCCGATAGAGTCTTTTCTTCTTAAAAGGGGTGTATACGTCCCCATTTCAGCTGTTTTATTACGTCACTTGCATATGGTGTTCTCGGCCTGGTGAGGTGGACGGCCAATACCACAAGTTTTCCCATAAAACCTGGCAAAGTCCACCCCCACCAGAAATTTTCTTTACACATACACGTGCAATATGAGTTCATGGAGTTTGTAATAACTTTTGGGCTGTCAAAGGCAGCTGCAACAGCTGTATTTCCACGAAATAAAAGAGTTTCACGAATGTCTGCTGTGTTGACTCCCGTTTCAGGAGTGAAGAACCTATTGAGTAACTTAGTTGTCTGTTCAGCCGTCTTAATAGTGCTCAGCTCACTGTTAACCTCGTTAAGAGTGAGTTTGGCCATGCCAAACTAATATTTCTGGGACATGAGTTTGGCTATTGGATAGTGGCCCCAGTCCAGGCTAAAGTTGAGGCCAATGATACCTTGCCCATTCCTACAAACCGCAAGACGGTCCAACGCTTTTTTGGGTATGGCAGAGTATTATAGGAGAATACGCCCTAACTTTATTGATGTTGGTGGACCATTAACTGATTTAGTTAGTCCTAAAAGGGATTTTATGTGGACGGAAAGTTATCAAGAGGCATTTGAGAAAATTAAAGCAATTTTGATGTCTAAGCTAGTATTAAGGGAAACAAACATTGACAAGCCATTTGTTGTACTAGTAGATGCGAGTGACGCAGCAGCTGGGGCAGTATTATTGCAAGCATGTAATAATGATGTTTTGCAACCGGTATCTTACATGTCTACTAAATTTAAGCCTCATTAAAGAAATTCCTCTAGCATTGAGAAAGAAGCAGTTGCATTGTTAATGGTGCAAGATAAATTTCATGTATACCTTGGGAACTGCATCCAGAAAATCATTGTATATAGCGACCACCACCGCTTGCAATTTGTTACTCACATGAAGAACAAACACCAACATTTAACTCGCTGGTGTTTGACGCTTGAACCGTATATTATTGAAGGGCAAAGATAACATTACTGCTGATGCCCTGTCTAGGCCAGGGGGGGGGGTGGGGGGGGGTGTTATGCATAGTGAAATCCACAGTAATTTATTGCATTATGCATAGCAAAATATTTATATGCTTTTTACCCTCCCCTTCCATTGTGGTGTTGGCGTTGGTGTCGGGATGTGTGTATGTAAAATAGTTTGTATAATTATTTATGAGCAGAACTGGTATTTGATACCTAAATTTGTTTCTAAAATGTATGTATGTATGTATGTTTAACTATTTTTGAAGCTTAAAGTAGTTGTTTTAAATTAGGGCTGTTAGGCTTGTAGTCCACCGGTAAATGGTGTTTTGTCAGTCACTGATGGGCATTGGAAGTGGTCTGGGTGGAGAACAAGTAGTGGTGGTGGCAAACAGGTAGTGGTGGTGAGAAACAGGTAGTGGTAGTGGAGAACAGGTTGTGGTGATGGAGAAAAGGTAGTTGTGAAGGGAACATGTGGTGGTAGGGGAAGAACAGATTCTGTTGTGGTGGGGAATAGGTAGTGGTGGTGGGGAGCAAGTAATGGTGATGGAAAACAGGTAGGGGTGGAGGAGAAGTGGTGGTAGTGGAGAAGAGGTAGTGGTAGTGCAGAACACGTAGTGGTGGTGGAGAACCTGTCGAGGTGTTGGAGAAAATATAGTGGTGATGGTGGGGAAGAGGTAGCTGTGGTGGGAAGCAAATAGTGGTAGTGGTACACAGGTAGTGGTAATGGGGTACAGATAGTGGTGGTGGGGTACAGGTAGAGGTGGTGGGGTACAGGTAGTGGTGATGGTACAAGAGTAGTGGTGGCGGAAAACATGTAGTAGTGGTTGAGAACAGGTAATGGTGATAAGATGTCGGCAGTGTGCAGTGGGGAACAGGTAGTGGTGGAGGGGAACAAGAAGTGGTGGTGGGGTACCGTTAGTGGCGATGGGGTACAGGTAGTGGTGGTGGTGGGGTAAAGGTAATGGTGGTGGGATTCAGCTAATGGTGGTGGGGGTCAGGTAGTTGTGGTGAACAGATAGTGGTGATAGGATATAGGCAGTGTGCAGTGGAGAACAGGTATTGGTGGGGAACAGGTAGTGATTGTGGGATACAGGTAGCAGTGGTGGGGGTACAGGTAGTGGTGGCGAGGTAGCGGAAGTGGTGGTGGCACAAAGAGTGAAGATGGGGTACAGGTAGTGGTAGTGGTACACAGGTAGTAGCCGTGGGGTACAGGTATTGGTGGGGAACAGGTAGTAATGGTAGGGATACAGGTAGTGGTGGTGAGGAACCGGTACAGGTGGTGGCACACAGAGATTGAAGATGGGGTACAGGTAGTGGTGGTGGGGAACTTGTAGTATGGGTGGGGTACAGGTAGCGGAGGTGGGGTACAGGTAGAGGTGGTGGGGTACAGGTAGTAGTGGTGGTACACAAGTAGTAATGTTGGGGTGCAGGTAGTGGTGGTGGGGTACAGGTAGTAGTGGTGGGGTACAGGTAGTGGTGGTGGGGTACCAGTAGTGCTGGCAGTGGTGGTAGGATACAGGTAGTGGTGGTAGGGTACAGGAAGTGGTGGTGGGGAAGAGGTAGTGGTGGTGGGGTACAAGTAGAGGAGATAGGTTACAGGTAGTGGTGGTGGGGTACAGGTAGTAGTGGTTGGGTACAGGTGGAGGTGGTAGGTTTCCGATAGTGCTTGTGGGGTACAGGTAGTGGTGGCGGGGTAAAGGTAGTGGTAGTGGGGTACAGGTAGAAATAGTGGGGTATAGGTATTGGTAGTGGGGTACAGGTAGTGGTGGTAGGGTACAGGTAGTTACGATGGGGTACAGGTAGAAGAGGTGGGGTACAGGTAGTTATGGTGGGCGACAGGTAGCGCTGGTGGGGTACAGGTAGAAGAGGTGGAGTACAGGTAGATGTAGTGGGGTACAGATAGTGGTGGTGACGTACAGGTAGTGCTGGTGGGGTACTATTAGTGGTGGTGGAGTACAGGTAGTTATTGTGGGGTACAGGTAGAGGTGGTGGGGTGCAAGTAGTTATGGTGGGGGTATAGGTTAGAGTTGGTGGGGTACAGGTAGAAGAGGTGGGGGATAGATAGAAGTGGTGGGGTACAGATAGTACTGGTGGGGTACAGGTTGTAGTGGTGGGGTACTGGTAGTGGTGGTGGGGTACAGGTAGAGTCGGTGGGGTACAGGTAGAGGTGGTGGGGTACAGATAGTGGTAGTGGGGAACAGGTGGAATGGTGGGGTACAGGTAGAGGTGGTGGGGTATAGGTAGTTATGGCGGGGTACAGGTTGATGTGTAGGGGTACAGGTAGAGCTCGTGGGGTACAGGTAGAGGTGGTAGGGTACAGGTAGAGGTGGTGGGGTACTTGTAGTGGTGGTGGGGTACAGGTAGATGTGGTGGGGTAGAGGTGGTGGTGAATAGGTAGTGCTGGTGGGGTACAGGTAGTGGTGGTGGGGTACAGGTAGAGGAGGTGGGGGACACGTAGTTATGGTGGGGTACAGGTAGATGTAGCGGGGTACAGGTAGAGTTGGTGGGGTACAGGTAGAGGAAGTGGGGTACAGGTAGTGGTGGTGGGGTAGTGGTGGTGGGGAACAGGTGGAATGGTGGAGTACAGGTAGAGGTGGTGGGGTACAGATAGTTATGGTAGGGTACAGGTAGACGTGGTGGGGAATAGGTAGTGCTGGTGAGGTACAGGATGTGGTGGTGGGGAACAGGTGGAATAGTGGGGTACAAGTAGAGGTGGTGGGGTACAGGTAGTTATGGTGGGGTACAGGTAGATTTATTGGGGTACAAGTAGAGTTGGTGGGAACAGGTTGTGGTGGGTGGGGACAGGTAGTTATGGTGGGATACAGGTAGTGGTGGTGGGGTAAAGGTAGAATTGGTGGGGAACAGGTTGTTGTGGTGGGGTAAAGGAAGAGGTCGAGGGGCACAGGTAGATGTGGTGGGTACAGGTACAGCTGGTGAGTTGCACGTAGAGCTGGTCGGGTACAGGTAGTGGCGTTGGGGTACAGGTATTGGTGGTAGGGAAGAGGTACTGGTGGTGGGGTACAGGTAGTGGTGGTAGGGAAGAGGTACTGGTGGTGGGGTAAAAGTAGTAGTGGTGGGGTACAGGTAGTGGTGGTGGGGTACAGATAGTGGTGGTAGGGAAGAAGTAGTGGTGGTGGGGTACAGGTAGTGGTGGTGGGGTGCAGGTAGTGGTGGTAGGGAAGAAGTAGTGGTGGTGGGGTACAGGTAGTGGTGGTGGGGTACAGGTAGTGGTGGTGGGGTACAGGTAGTGGTGGTGGGGTACAGGTAGAGGAGGTGGGGTACAGATAGTGGTGATGGGGTACAGGCAGTGGTGGTGGGGTACAAATAGTGTGGTTGGGTACAGGTAGTGGTGGTGGGGTACAGGTAGTGGTTGTGGGGAACAGGTGGTGCTGGTGGGGAGCAGGTAGTGATGGTATGGTACAGGTAGTGGTGGTGGGGTGCTGGTAAAGGTGGTGGGGTACAGGGAGAGAAGGAGGGGTACAGGTATTGGTGGTGGGGAACAGGTAGTAGTGGTGGGGAACAGGCAGTTTTGGTAGGGTAAAGGCAGTGGTGGTGGGGTACAGGTAGTGGTGGTGGGTTACAGGTAGTGGTGGTAGGGAAGAAGTAATGGTGGTGGGGTACAGGTAGTGGTAGTGGGGTACAGTTAGTGGTGGAGGGGTACAGGTAGAGGTGGTGGGGTACAGGTAGAGGAGGGTGGGTACAGGTAGGTGTGGTGGGGTACAGATAGTGGTTGTGGGGAACAGGCGGAGCTGGTGGGGAACAGGTAGTGATGGTAGGATACAGGTAGTGGTAGTGGGGTACAGGTAGTGGTGGTGGGGTGCAGGTAGAGGTGGTGGGGTACAGGTAGAGGAGGTGGGGTACAGGTAGTTGGGGTGGGGTGCAGGTAGTAGCGATGGGGAACAGGCAGTTATGGTAGGGTACAGGCAGTGGTGGTGGGGTACAGGTAGTGGTGGTGAGTGGCAGGTAGTGGTGGTAGGGAACAGGTAGTGGTGGTGGGGTACAGGTAGTGGTGGTGGGGTACAGGTACTGGTGGTGGGGTGCAGGTAGAGGTGGTGTTGTACAGGTAGAGGTGGTGGGGCACAGGTAGAGGAGGTGGGCTGCAGGTAGAGGTGGTAAGGAACAGGTAGTGGTGGTGGGGTACAGGTAGTGGTGGTGGGGTGTAGGTAGTGGTGGTGGGGTGCAGGTAGAGGTGGTGGGGTACAGGCAGTGGTGGTGGGGTACAGGTAGTGGAAGTGGGGTACAGGTCGTGGTGGTAGGGAACAGGTAGTGGTGGTGGGGTACAGGTAGCGGTGGTGGGATGCGGGTAGAGGTGGTGTGGTACAGGTAGAGGTGGTGAGGTTCAGATAGTGGTGGTAGAGTACAGTTTTTATCGTGGGGTACAGGTAGAGGTGTTGGGGTACAGGTAGTGGTGGTGGGGAACAGGTAGTGGTGGTGGGGTACAGGTAGAGGTGGTGGGGTACAGCTAGAGGTGGTGGTGTACAGATAGTGGTGATGGGGTATATTTAGTGGTGGTGGAGTACAGGTAGTGGTGGTGAGGTTCAGATAGTGGTGGTAGGGTACAGTTTTTTATCGTGGGGTACAGGTAGAGGTGTTGGGGTACAGGTAGTGGTGGTGTGGTACAGGTAGAGGTGGTGGGGTACAGGTAGAGTTGGTGGGGTACAGGTAGAGGAGGTGGGGTACAGGTAGTGGTGGTGGGATACAGGTCTTGGTGGTGGGGTACAGGTAGTGGTGGTAGGGAATAAGTAGTGGTGGTGGGGTACAGATAGTGGTGGTTAGGTAGAGGTAGAGGTGGTGGGGTACAGGAAGAGTTGGTGGGGTACAGATAGAGGAGGTGGGGTACAGGTATTGGTGGTAGGGAATAGGTAGTGGTGGTGAGGTACAGGTAGTGGTAGTGGGGTACAGGTAGTGGCGGTGGGGTACAGGTAGTGGTGGTAGGGAAAGAAGGAGTGGTGTTAGGGTACAGGTAGTGGTGGTGGGGTACAGGTAGAATTGGTGGGGAACAGGTTGTTGTGGTGGGGTACAGGTAGAGGTGGAGTGGTACAGATAGAGGTGGTGGGGTACAGGTAGAGCTGGTGGGGTGCAGGTATAGGTGGTCGGGTACAGGTAGTGGTGGTAGGTGGTGGTACAGGTAGTGGTGGTGGTACAGGTAGTGGTGGTGGGTACAGGTAGTGGTGGTGGTAGTGGTGGTACAGGTAGTGGTGGTAGGAACAGGTAGTGGTGGTGGTGGGTACAGGTAGTGGTGGTGGGGTACAGGTAGTGGTGGTGGGGTACAGGTAGTGGTGGTGGGGTACAGGTAGTGGTGGTGGGGTACAGGTAGTGGTGGTGGGTACAGGTAGTGGTGGTGGGGTACAGGTAGTGGTGGTTGGGTACAGGTAGTGGTGGTGGGGTACAGGTAGTGGTGGTAGGGAAGAGGTAGTGGTGGTGGGGTACAGGTAGTGGTGGTGGGGTACAGGTAGTGGTGGTTGGGTACAGGTAGTGGTGGTGGGGTACAAGTAGAGGTGGTGGGGCACAGGTAGAGGAGGTGGGATACAGGTAGAGGTTGCAGGGAACAGGTATTGGTGGTGGGGTACAGGTAGTGGTGGTGGGGTGTAGGTAGTGGTGGTGGGGTGCATGTAGAGTTTGTGGGCTACAGGTTGTCGTGGTGGGGAACAGGTGGAGCTGGTGTGGAATAGGTAGTGATGGTAGGGTACAGGTATTGGTGGTGGCTTGCAGGTAGAGGTGGTTGGGGTACAGGTAGAGGAGGTGGGGTACAGGTAGAGGTTATGGGGTTCAGATAGTGTTAATGGGGTACAGGTAGTGGTGGTTGGGAAATGTTAGTGATAGCGGCGGTACAGGTAGTGGTGGTGGGGTACAGGTAGTGGTGGTTGGGTAGAGTTAGTGGTGATGGGATACAGATAGTGGTGGTGGGGTACAGGTAGTCCTGGTGAGAAATGTTAGTGATGGTGGCGGAACAGGTATTGCTGGTGGGGTACAGGTAGAGGAGGTGGGGTACAGGTAGAGGTAGTGGGGTACAGATAGTGGTGGTGGGGTACAGATAGTGGTGGTGGGGTACAGATAGAGGTGGTGGGGTACAGGTAATGGTGGTGGGGTACAGGTAGTAGTGGTGGGAAACAGGCAGCTAAGGTAGGGTACAGGCAGTGGCGGTGGGGTACAGGTAGTGGTGGTGGTTGGCAGGTAGTGGTGGTAGGGAATAGATAGTGGTGGTGGGGTACAGGTAGTGGTGGTGCGTTGCAGGTAGAGGTGGTGGTTTACAGGTAGAGGAGGTGGTGGGGTACAGGTAGTGGTGGTGGGGTACAGGTAGTGGTGTTGGTGTGTAGGTAGTGGTAGTGGGGAACAGGCAGTTATGGTGGGGTACAGGTAGTGGTGGTAGGAAGAGGTAGTGGTGGTGGGGTACAGGTAGTGGTGGTGGGGTACAGGTAGTGGTGGTGGGGTACAGGTAGTGGTGGTGGGGTACAGGTAGTGGTGGTGGGGTACAGGTAGTGGTGGTGGGTACAGGTAGTGGTGGTGGGGTACAGGTAGTGGTGGTGGGGTACAGGTAGTGGTGGTGGGGTACAGGTAGTGGTGGTGGGGTACAGGTAGTGGTGGTTGGGTACAGGTAGTGGTGGTGGGGTACAGGCAGTGGTGGTAGGGAAGAAGTAGTGGTGGTGGGGTACAGGTAGTGGTGGTGCGTTGCAGGTAGAGGTGGTGGCTTACAGGTAGAGGAGGTGGGGTACAAGTAGAGGTTGCAGGGAACAGGTATTGGTGGTGGGGTACAGGTAGTGGTGGTGGGGTGTAGGTAGTGGTGGTGGGGTGCATGTAGAGTTTGTGGGCTACAGGTTGTCGTGGTGGGGAACAGGTGGAGCTGGTGTGGAATAGGTAGTGATGGTAGGGTACAGGTATTGGTGGTGGCTTGCAGGTAGAGGTGGTGTGGTACAGGTTGAGGTGGTGGAGTACAGGTAGAGGAGGTGGGGTGCAAGTAGAGGTGATGGGGTTCAGATAGTGTTAATGGGGTACTGGTAGTGGTGGTGGGGTACAGGTAGTGGTGGTGGGGAACAGGTAGTGGTGGTGGGGAACAGGTAGTGGTGGTGGGGTACAGGTAGAGGTGGTGTGGTACAGGTAGAGGTGGTGGAGTACAGGTAGAGGAGGTGGGGTACAAGTAGAGGTAGTGGGGTACAGGTATTGGTGGTGGGGTACGGGTAGAGGTGGTTGGGGTACAGGTAGAGGAGGTGGGGTACAGGTAGAGGTTATGGGGTTCAGATAGTGTTAATGGGGTACAGGTAGTGGTGGTGGGGTACAGGTAGTGGTGGTGGGGAACAGGTAGTGGTGGTGGGGTACAGGTAACTGTGGTGGGGAACAGGTAGTGGTGGTAGGGAACAGGTAGTGGTGGTAGGGTACATGTTTTTATCGTGGGGTACAGGTAGAGGTGTTGGGTTATAGGTAGTGGTGGTGGGGTACATGTAGATGTGTTGGGGTACAGCTAGCGGTGGTTGTGGGGTACAGGTAGTTGTGGTGGGGAAATGTTAGTGATAGCGGCGGAACAGGTAGTGCTGGTGGGGTACAGGTAGAGGAGGTGGGGTATAGGTAGAGGTGGTGGAGTGGTGGAGTGCAGATAGTGGTGATGGGATACTCATAGTGGTGGTGGGGTACAGGTAGTCCTGGTGAGAAATGTTAGTGATGGTGGCGGAACAGGTATTGCTGGTGGGGTACAGGTAGAGGAGGTGGGGTACAGGTAGAGGTAGTGGGGTACAGATAGTGGTGGTGGGGTACAGATTGTGGTGGTGGGGTACAGATAGAGGTGGTAGGGTACAGGTAATGGTGGTGGGGTACAGGTAGTAGTGGTGGGAAACAGGCAGCTATGGTAGGGTACAGGCAGTGGCGGTGGGGTACAGGTAGTGGTGGTGGTTGGCAGGTAGTGGTGGTAGGGAATAGATAGTGGTGGTGGGGTACAGGTAGTGGTGGTGCGTTGCAGGTAGAGGTGGTGGTTTACAGGTAGAGGAGGTGGGCTGCAGGTTGAGGTGGTGGGGTACAGGCAGAGGTGGTGGGGCACATGTAGAGGATGTGGGATACAGGTAGAGGTGGTAGGGAACAGGTATTGGTGGTGGGGTACAGGTAGTGGTGGTGGGGTGTAGGTAGTGGTGGTGGGGTGCAGGTAGAGTTTGTGGGGTACAGGTTGTGGTGGTGGGGAAACGTTGGAGCTGGTGTGGAACAGGTAGTGATGGTAGGGTACAGGTAGTGGAAGTGGGGTACAGGTAGTGGTGGTAGGGAACAGGTAGTGGTTGTGGGGTACAGGCATTGGTGGTGGCTTGCAGGTAGAGGTGGTGTGGTACATGATTTGATTTTGATTTTGCCGCTTGCAGCGGCTACTTTATTGTGCACCCCACACTCATCCTGTGAGCGGTAGCGCAAAAGGATTACAGAGTAGGGTTTACAAAGGGTCATAATAATTAACCCCGATTGTCAGGATATTATGGCACTGAAAGTTACACAGTATTTCATTTACATTATTTGTTTAGTTCTATACATTAAGGGTAACTTATTCACAAATGCGTGAGAACAGGCGTGTGAGGCAGTATGTCTGGCCTCACACTTTGTTATTCACATTTACGTGGGAGGTAATCAAGCACATTGCGTATTTGGTTCTGTACATGAGAACTGACATAGATACTAAGTGCAAAAAAGTGGATACAATCTTAATATGTCGGCTATCTTGCCATTAGAGATGAAGTGTTGTGCCATTTCACACACAGTGTGCTTGGACCTGTCCCTAAAAGGTTCTATCTTCACACAGTCGAGGACGTAGTGTTCAAGTGTGTGGCCATATGTATGGCCACACACTTTACATTTAGTTTTGTTTACATCTGCTTGAGGAACATACTGCCAAAGGAACTTATATCCTAACCTTAATCTAGCGGTTACAACATCTTGTAATCTAGTGATCTTGTTACTTGCTCCATATACATGTTTCACTTGATACATCTCATCATGGTAAACTATGGATTGACTAGTGCCTGTTTGCACTTGTCTACTTGCGTCAAACTCATCAATAAGTTCTTTCCTAATTACAGTTTTAGGGGTTCTTTTTGACAGACCCAAATTGTATTCAACGGTGTCTTTGTTAGACGCGAGTTTGGCGAGGGCATCAACTCTGTCATGTTTTATGAGGCCTATGTGAGAGGGGATCCACAACAGTTTGACCCTGACACCCCGGTCAACAAGGCACGCATATTTGTGTCTGGCTTCAGAGACAAGAGCGTGACAACCTGAGTCGAGGGTACCAAGGGCAAGTAGTGAGGATAGAGAGTCAGTGATGATGAGACTGTCAGTAACAGTGGTTTCAATGAATTTAATAGCTGTGAGTATGGCAACTAATTCAGTTTGTAGAGTGGATGCCCAGTTGTTAATTCTAACTCCTTTCTCAATTATATTACCGTCAGGTTGAGTCACAACAATAGCACTTCCAGCCCTCCCACAGGCGGTGTTTAGAGATCCATCAGTGTAGATGGTCTGTGTGATATTATCATCAGTCTGTAGAGTGTGTATGTGTTCAAGAGCTCTCAATTTGGCAGTGTGTTGGAGATAAATGTTTTGTATAATTTATTTTTTAGGCGGATACGTCGGTATTGTGATATCGAAGGGTACTGTCCGCCAGGGTGGCAGGAAGCGCTGTTGTGTCTCAACTTTGTACAGGTGGTCTAGTCCAAATATCTTCATATGTGTAGCTGTAGTTTGGATCCATTTAGACTCAGTAGTCCCATGGTTCATACATTCTAGCAATTTTAAGGAAACAATGTTATCAGGATCACCACGCAGAAGCCTCAGGGCTATCATGAGGTTGACTTCAATTATTCTATCTTTAACACTGGGTATACCTAGTTCTTTCCTCATATTAAGTACTTTAGTGCTCATGGGACATCCTAGGATAATTCTGAGGGCTTTATTTTGCATTTTCTCGAGCTTGTCAACTCCTTTCCCGTCACGAAGGACCAGGGCTGGTGCGTGGTAATCTATCAGAGATCTAATATAGCCTAGGTACATTGTTTTAACAATTCTAATATTAGCACCATAGTGCGGGCTGTACCCCGCTACACTTCTAAGAGGTCTCAGTCTGTCAGTACATTGGCACAGGTAGAGGTGGTGGGGTACAGGTAGAGGTGGTGGGGTACAGGTAGATGTGGTGTGGTTCAGATAGTGTTAATGGGGTACAGGTAGTGGTGGTGGGGTACAGGTAGTGGTGGTGGGGAACAGGTAGAGGTGGTGGAGTACAGGTAGAGGAGGTGGGGTACAAGTAGATGTAGTGGGGTACAGGTATTGGTGGTGGGGTACAGGTAGAGGTGGTGGGGTACAGGTAGATGTGGTGTGGTTCAGATAGTGTTAATGGGGTACAGGTAGTGGTGGTGGGGTACAGGTAGTGGTGGTGGGGTTCAGGTAGTGGTGGTAGGGTACAGGTAGTGGTGGTGGGGAACAGGTAGTGGTTGTGGGGTACAAGTAGTGGTGGTGGGGTTCAGGTAGTGGTGGTAGGGTACAGGTAGTGGTGGTGGGGAACAGGTAGTGGTTGTGGGGTACAAGTAGTGGTGGTGGGGTTGAGGTAGTGGTGGTGGGGAACAGGTAGTGGTGGTGGGGTTCAGATAGAGGTGGTGGGAAAGTGGTAGTGATGGTGGCGGAACAGGTAGTGGTAGTGGGGAACATGTAGTGGTGGTGGGGTAGTGTAGTAGTAGTGGAGAAGAGGTAGTTGTAGTGGGGATCAGGTAGTGGTGGTGGGGAACATGTAGTGGTGGTGGTGTAGTAGTAGTGGAGAAGAGGTAGTTGTAGTGGGTTAGAGGTAGTGGTGGTCGGGAACAGGTAGTGGCAGTGAGGAATGGTAATGGTGGTGAGGTTCAGGTAGTGGTGATGTGGTGCAAGGACTAGTACTGGAGTAACGTTGCAGTGCTGTATAGGCAATGGTGATGATTGGTGACAGAGACAGGTGGTGATGAAGGGAATGTGATGCTGGTGGGGTCAAGACGTTGAATTGATTGGTGCAGTGATGATGATGATGGTGATGATGATAGGGAGCATGAAGCAACGGTGGGTGGTAATTGCATAGATTGGTAATGGTGGGGAGCAGATGGTGATGATGGTAAAAATGAAGAATAAGTAGCAATCGACCTATATCTGCAAGTAAAGAGCGCCAATGAAAAGGTTAGGGACAATCTCAAACATCGACTAATCTGATGTCATTATGACTTTGTGTCAATCATCTTCGTAAGTAAATCCATCATCAGGAGGAAGTTGATAAACTACCAGTAACCCAGCGAAGATATCTACTTCATGTTTGGGCGTTAATGGTACTGTATAAAGAAGACATGATTGTCGTCAGAGTAGAACTCGTTCATGTACTTCCAACCCCTCTCATGTACTTTCAATAACTTTCATTTACTCTTAACCCTTCTCTACTGTTATCCCCTCTCATCTGATTATTTTTCTACTCATGTACCCTCCAACCTTTTCAAAAATACACAAAAAACTCCTCAGTGACATCAAAGCCACCGTCCTCTCTCGTGCTAGCTAATGTTTGTAACATAATTTGAGAAAATATTCAGGGAACATACTAAAAGAAGTCGATTTGAAGGATATTTAAAATTATTTCCAACCATCTGGATTTTCAACAACACAAAAATATTTCCTCTACAAATGTGATCATCGACTGAAAAGGGAAGAATTTAAATATCAGTAAGACACTGCTAGTAGGATGATATCTGCAAAGCGAGCAAAGTTTTGCTTGTTAGGAAACGTAATCAGATTCAGATTCAGATTTGCCCCCGAGGGGGCTAGTTTATTGGGCACCCCCTTACATCCTGTGCAAGGTGAAGCGCAGAAGCGTTTACAGCGCCCAACAGGGAAGTCTGAAAAGTTCATACTTGCCTTTATGACTCGTACATTAAGGGCGTAAAAGCCTGAAGGGTCATAGGTTCTGTCAAGTTACATAAAGAGGAAACGTAATGAAGTAGAATCATCTCATACGAACGCATAATAGGTACTGCTGGCCTTTTTCTTCCTAAATTACTTAGATTTATTCTAAACTATATAATATAGCACAACCTTATCCGGATATCAACATAATAGTGTGATAGATTCTTGTATCAGCTAAGAATATGATGACTTCGATTTTAATTTTAGCAAAGGTAAAGATTGAGACAGAGGAAGGATCAAAGACACAGGCGAGGAGGTAGAGCGGCCACAGCCACAGTGACCTGACTTATCTCTCTCATCAAAAGATAAAATTAATACAAACTATAAGTAAAGTCGAAATTAAATGTTTCATGAAAGATAATACGCAACTAAATTATCTTGAGACCTAATATGTTATGACATGAGAATATAAAGGAGTGACAAGAATAGAGAACAGGAGAAACGCAAAGAATAAATCAATATAAAAGTTTGAGGCAGGAAGATTAAAGAGAAAGAGAAAGAATTTCAAAGAGCAAACAAACTCCATGTTGCGGTAAAAAGAAAGGTGGCTGAACAAGACACCAACGGAACGAAGACAAAACAAGCAGGTAAACTTCACTCGACTCAGGGATTTAATAGTCCCGGTAAACAAGAACTTTCCGTGCAAATTAAATTTTAACTTTCCTCCCATCTGAGAAGGTCCTCTTTGTAGCCAAAACTTGGGAGAGAAGTCACGCTCTGCACCAAGCAAAAATATAATTAATTTATTATTTATTAATGAGGGACTTACAGATTACAATATAAGGAGAGGCAACGCACATATTAAGGTGGTAAGGGGTATAATTAACGATAGTGATGATAGTGAGACAAAGTTTTGTTTTAATGGGTTTAGAAGAGAACACGAAAAGAAATATAATAGCCGATGACAACAGGAAGCAAAGAATAACATTATAAAAAGAAGTAACAGAGAATATGAAGAAAAGGAGGACCCGCCAACACGAAGGAAAGAAAACAAACCGTTTCACGTTGTTGTTGTTTTTTTCCTAAAGTGCTATTGTACTGCACATCGTATTGTTGCCGACATACCTGGGCTGTGTGAGTTGCGCGACTCGCAGCGTTCTTAGTGCAGTATATACTACTTTTTCAAATGAACTGCAGAGTAGTCGATTCGACTTTTTCGTCGCGCTACGAAGACTATACGGCTCGCTAGCAGAGATGTGTAGTTCCGTAGTGCTAAGATGTGTTTAAACAAGAAAGATGAGGAAGAGACAAGCATATCGTTGCAGTGGCTGTGATTTTGTAATTACAGACCTCCAAGAAGTACGTGGTCACATACAGACAAAGATTCAAGTATATATAATTACGGTATTGCAATAAACAAAATCACTGTCTAATGGCTAATTTTTATTGATTCCGAAAACATCCACTGAACATTTAGATATGATGAAAAAAGAAGAATTATTCATGTTGATTACAGACAGTTGTGGTACTGAAAGTACGGGAAAATGCACCGCCAAGACCCACGCCGTGATAAGAGTAACCTAACAACCGTTTATGTCGTGCGCGATGGCGTCACAACCGTTCATTTTACACTTTAACGCACTACGAATTCTCGTAGCGTACGTAGTGCGCAGCTGAAAGCAGTCCTGAATTTTCACCAATGATTTTCTTTGTAATCTTTAACTTGCTTGTATTTTGTTCTAACAACTTTAAAAGTTTTTCTGTCAAGTTATCAATTTGCTTTCACATTTTTCATGTCAGTTAATATTCAAACTGGGAAAAGACTTGTGTTTATTTAGACGTACATTCCTCATAAATGTATTACTACTGAAGCAGATTGTGATTATGAACATCAGACTTCTACTGTGGGCTATAAGATTATGTCGTCTCAACCATTCTCACCTTTGTTTCCTTTAATACGATAATTTATCTTATGGTTAATCCATGCCAGAACGTCTAAACCTGATCTTGAACAAACTCCTTTAATATAAAGCCTGAATTTTGTGTATAGCTTTTATTTGATCCAATTAATTTACACCGCACTATACTATATACAAATATTTTGTTAGATTAAATTGTTTTAATTTTCTATAAAGCACACCATTATTTCTTACACAGCTAATCACAGAGACAGATAAACGCACATAAAAGTAACTAACGAATAATTTACATAAAACTAAAATACATAAATGTGTTTACTTTGTGTTATATATGGAACATGGACTAATTTTAATTTACATCATATATTATGTCCAAATTCATTTTGTTTACTGCAATACCAGCGAGAATCAAGAAGATGTGGTTTTTCAGGTATTACTTGGATCCAAGTGCATGTAATACTCACAGGTAACCACAGTCAAGGTGTGTTTACAATACAATATAATTCGCCAACAAAAATTTCAAACAAAATACCTTTCAGGTGAAAGCTGAAATCGTCTTCCTGTCCCCATAAATAAAAAAAATGAACGAAGGTGTCTGTATATTATTGCTTAGCAACCCGGGCTGAATATATAACTGACGCAATTAACTCTCCTCGGGGGAAGCGTACACGTAGCGTATGGATAAACAGCAACATTTATTTGGTAACGTTTCGAAAATTTGTCATCAACAGACCTAAAACATAAAATTAAATTTGACCTTCACTCCCGTCGGAAATGAGTCGTTTTTGAGTTATAACCCCCTACTCATAGAACCTAACCAACCCCAAAAATCTACCTAACCTTACCTACCTTCCTAGCCGGGGAGAACCGTCTCCCAGACCCCCCGTCGTATTAAACAGAAAGTATTTATTTTGATATCTGGAACCAATGAATGTAACTTTGTTGAAGCATCATGGTGTATTTTTGCGGGTTTTTTTTTTTTTTTTGGGGGGGGGGGGGGTCAATTGTGAACAAACAGACGACTTTCGGTGACTGCAGATTTACGTGAATTTCCTACGTGGATTTACCGTCTCGGTTAATATCCATTTGCGACGGAATTGGTATTCGAAAAAGTTGTAATTTCTCTCATCCATATGGGAATTGAACTGCAATACCTAAAAAAATATATATGTATATAACGAAAAACAAACCACTGAGTTATTAATTATTAATCTTTATTTCAATTTAACCATACAGAGCAAAATTACTAAAATTAACAAAAGCTTACACCCTATAGGTTAATATACACAGATAAGCACATATGATATAGCAAGCAAGAACGAAACATATCCGTTAAAAACAAAGTACTGTAATGAAAAGAGGAGTCGTGAGCGTCTAATACGGGCTGTATTTGGTGGGTGAAAAGCAACTCTACTCTGACCCGTGTCATGTCGTCGAGGTAAGTGGTGAGGATGCATACATGCATAAATCCCAAGTGAACGGGGTGGAAAAGGTTCAGTTTAAAGAAAACAGATGGATAAAAATTAGTAGTAGAAGAGAAAGGTGCCCTGGCTGAACACAGTATGCCTTTTTGCTATAGGACAACTTAGTAAGGGTGGTGTTCTGCCTTATCTATAGTGTGGTCGGAGGCGTGGTTAACTATTCTTACGAGTATTTTGTCCTTGGATCTACTGGCCACTAGTATTTTGTCCTTGGATCTACTGGCCACTTTATTTTTTAAAGAATATCAGTGCAGCCGTGTATAAGTTTTCACCCTTGTACTAAGTTTATGATTTTTATGATTGGTAACTGTTTGTTACTGGTTACGGCCACATATGTCGTGTGTTTACTGACAACTTTTTATCAATAATTTTATATAAAAACGCTTGCATATTTTTCTTTCCTCTTATTTATACTGTGTTGAGTGTTGTATAGTCAACTGTGTTAGTGTTGTCAAATATTCAATTAAACCACCCAAGGAAATGGTGACTAAACCTACAGTGAAATTTAATAGTTGCCAGATTTGAATATACAAGCAGAGTGGATTTTGTTTCGTAAGCGGGCTTGAGTATTATAAGGCATTATAATTAAATAAATTCCCTCAAAAATCCCTAGACAAACTGGTAAAGAAAACCTTTAGAATACAAGTAAAGAAACTTTAACATTTTATTTGTCTAATGGGTTAAACAAAAAGTTTAAAAAATTACAGGTAATATACAATAAAAGCGAAACATTATTTTATAATTTACTCTCCGCATTTTCTTTAATAGCATTATAATTTAAACCCAATAAAAATGACGGGCGACCTACGTACGAGACTAAAATCAGAAAAAAAATAAAACATACATGGCGATATTACCTTAATTGAGTCGAACCTTAGTGTGAAAAACATAGCAACTCACAGGAAGCCATATCACAAATGGATGGCTTTAATTGTATTGATACAAGGCTTCCATAATGAGGAGGATCTCCTCACAGTTGACCGTGCCAAGAACTGAGAAATCAGACTGCGAAAACGGGTGGTTATGTTGTGGACGTGGTTACGGATAGCTGAATGTGGTGGTTGTGTGATTAACTGGCTTGTTCGGACGGAACAGCCCAAGTGCTCGTGGATGTTATCAAGTGTCTTTTTGTTTTACCTATATATTCTGCCCTACAGCTAGCACACGAAAATTTATAAACAACTGAGGATTGCAAGTGTGTTGGTATGGTGTCTTTAGGTTTAATGTTTTCTTTAAATTAACTCTGGTCTTTGAAGACTAATCTAAGAGAAATTTGTGGATATAATTCATTGAGAAGCTTCTTAAGTTTGTTTCTAACGGTGAAACTGTGTGGGCCTATGTAAGGGATGGTGAAATAGAGAGAATATTTAGCAACGGTTTGGATTTGAGGCTGTGTGGGACCAAAAATCCTATTAAGGGGGGGAGTATCAGACACCTTTGCAACAGTCAGGGGGTTATCAGACATCTTTGCAACAGTTAAGGGGGAGTATCAGACACCTTTGCAACAGTTAAGGGGGAGTATCAGACACCTTTGCAACAGTTAAAGGAGGAATTAAAGGGGGAATATCAGGCCTAAGTGGAACGATTAGAGGGGGAACAACGACAACACCTAGCGCAGTTGGGAGATGCCTTAGATCGGGAAGAAACAGGGTATCAACCACAGCTTGAAGAGGCGATAGGTGAAATCCGAAAACACAGTACTAGAACGGGAATTGGGTGCGGGACCGGGTTGACCACTACTAAGTTCGACGGTAAAACAGGGCCGGAGGTAGGTAAGTGGTTGAGAGAGGTCGACCGAGCCCTCAAGCTGATGGACGAGGACTAAGCCAGCCGAATATAATTCGTAGCATGGAATCTTTTGGGACCCGCGGTGGATCGCGTATACAGTACAATGCACACAGGAAGTGGGGAACGGTAGATGAGTTGACGTGCTAGTTGAGGAGGGTATACGGACATCAAGTGAGTGTGGTCACAGCCACCCAGAATTTAATAAACCGGAAACAGCAAAATGACTCTGCTATAATTTTATGAAGCAATGTTAGAGCTGGATGATATGCTAGATAGGCATGGGCAGAAATATGATAATTTTATGGTGAGGGATTCAATTGAATTGATATTAATTAAACCAGATAATTTAGCCGTAAAAACACGGTTACAGAGTGGATAATAATAACAATATTAACATGGCTGAGCCAGTTGAGAGCCTGAGCTCTCTTTAGGCACCTGATATATACTATACATTTATCTCAAAGAAGTATTATGTAACATTTAGTATCATCTGGAATAGTACACATTGCATGGTGGTAATAAGAACATCTCATAATGTTACCATGGTTATCACTTCAAAATTGATTTATTTTAATTATTTATTAATTTTTATTTATTTTTTATTTATTTTTTTATATATCATAAGTATATACGTAAATTACAGTGGAATGGAAAAACATAAATATAATGAGGGAAGCAGTACAACATGGGTTGTACAGTATTGAGGTTGAACAAGAGGACAGAGCTGTCAAGATTATGTCCAGTTGGCAAATATATTTATTTCAATGGTAATTTATTATCTATTTACATGATAATTTCCGATAAAACGGTTTTGATGGTACAATAAAAGCAGGTACTGTATATATAGTAGGTATTACAAGAAATATTAATACCTAGAAAATAGATATTTTTAAAGAGATGATTTAAAGGAAGGGAGCGTAGTCTTTGCTCGGATGGGTGGGGATAAGTTGTTCCACACCTTCACACCATGATATTTTATGGAGGTCTGGGACTGAGAGGAGCGCATGGGGTGGTATCAGTAGCTCTGGGTACCTTAGGTTGTATCTCTGATTATCCCGGAACTGGAAATAGTTATTGTCAAGCAAGTGATTGATAGATTTGTAAACAAAGAGGGCACAGCAGGAGGTGTGATCTGTTTTTCTTTTCAAGTAGGTCATTGTCCGCACAACTTTATTTTGTGCAGTAACCAGGGATTGTGTTTTTGAAGAGCCAGAGGCCCCCCATAGTGTGTGATAGTGTATCAGGTGTTGGTAAGCAAGATCATGATAGTTTTCTTTCATTGCTGTGAGAATGAGTGACTGTCGAGTGATACATGATACGGCACTGTTTATTGACTTTACTGTGAATGGCTTGTATGTGGTTTCTCCAGTTATGTTTCTCATCAACAATAACTCCCAGGAATTTAGTATTTTGTTCGCGTTTGAGGACTGCATTACCAAGTCTGGGGTTAAGTTTTTTCTTCTGTGTAAGATCGTTTAGTGGGTTTTCTCAAGGTTTAAGGTCAGTTTATTACGTATTACCCAGGTGTTTATAGTTCTCATCAAGGAATGGAGGTCTGAGTTGCTGGCATAGAGATTACTATCGTCTGCAAATAAGTTGTATTTTATGAGTGTGCTGGCGTGGACTATATCATTTATGTACAACAAAAACAGTACTGGACCGAGAATGGAACCTTGGGGACGCCATACAAGATTGGCGAGGAGTCAGATTGGTGATTATTATAGCAGACATACTGCTTCCTGTTGAACAGATATGAGGTAAACCAATTGTGGGATAGGCCAGTAGCGCCGTAATGTTCAAGCTTTGAAAGGAGGATGGTATGGTCGACAGTATCGAAGGTTCAAGAATATACGGACTGTGAACTGACTGTAATTAAAGGAATTTAAGATGTCATTAGTAAAGGATAGTAGAGCACTGTCAGTAGACCTTCTAGCTCTAAATTCAAGCTAGGAGTCTGTAAAGAGTTATTGGCATTGTAGAAGGAATTTAGTCGACTAAATGCTAGCTTCTCCAGTATCTTACTCAAGGCTGGGAGGACTGATACGGGGCGGTAATTCTTGAAGAGACCTTTGTCCTCAGATTTTTCTATATGCTGGGTGAACTTTAGCAATTTTCAGTTTATCCGGAAAGACACCACTAGTGAAGGAGGAGTTACAAATGTTTAGAACAACAGGTAGTAATAAGTGGGCTACTTTCTTAATGATGCTCATTGGTATATTGTCTTCGCCTGCTGCTGCATCCTTGGGGGTTTTCATGATGGCTGGTAATTCATCTGCTGTGACAGGGGATAAGAACAGCTCATTTTGCTGTCTGTTTTGAAGGTAGACTCTAAATTCCTCATGGTGATCAGGGATGCTCTCTGCAAGTTTTTTGCTAACATTAATAAAATATTCATTGAAGTGGTTGGCAATGAGAGAGGGTTCTGTTACAACTGAATCATTTATCATAAAAGCTGAGTGGGGGCCGAAGGCTGAGTGTTCCTGTTCTGAATAGAATTCATGGACATTCCAGGTTTTCTTACTGTCGCCTGATGCTCACTGGAGGTTATTTATATTATAGCTACGTCTGGCATTTCTAACTGCATGAGTTACTCTATTTCTGATACTTAGGAAAGCATCACCCAAAGTTATAGGTCTTTTTTGCAAATTTCCTTTGGAGTTTGTGTTTAACTTATCTTATATATAGGGTTTGGAAATGGATACAGTTTTCACTGACTTAGTCTTGGGATGGGAAGCATTTATCATAGCAATTGATATGTTGAACACTAAGATTTCAGATTCCAGGGCCTCTCTGCCATTGAAGTGTTAGTGAATCTCAACTTTAAGCAATGCGTGTATTGTTTTATTTTTACCACTTCTTCAAGTTTTAACCATATTTTTTATTTCTAGCTCTTATTTTATTTCTTGTGCCGAGTGCTTTCCAAATTATTAGTCAAGTCAAGGAATAAATCCTGTTCTTTTTGCTTTAACCTCTGGTGGCATGATGACCTGAAGTCCTATGCCTCCAAAGGCTTGCATTCCCTTGGGGCTCAGAATAGTATGTGTGTCCCTGTATATTGCAGGGTATCCACCGTTCGACGAAAAAATCCTTGTGAAGGACATATCGAGTGTACCATACGCTATTTCAGTTGTCTGAGACCGGGAAAGGGCTGCTCTTTTGTCTATGATCTTAAGTCTAACCTTGATAGCCATGGTTTATTTGTTTATGTCTTCCTAGCATGTATTAATTGTGGGTGATAAAGGTTATTCAAGACCCTTCTTAGTGTGCTTATAGGCGACCCCCGGACAGTGGTGTAACTGCACTATCACTGTTTTCCACTGCCGGATTGGCCTGTGTTCTCCCGAGCTCCACCGGACACACACAATCCCACCTACTGTGAGGTGTGCTCCACTGGAGGGGCTCTAGCGCGACTTAAATATAAGCAGGTGCCTCGGCCAGGGTAAGTAAAGAAGGATTTCAGCAAGAGAGAAAGACCTCAAACCACGTCAGTACTACCAATCAATAGCTGTCCTCCAGCAGGAGTGTAGGTCACTCACTCTGCCCCTGGGGAGGACTAGCTAGGGTTGACAATCCTGAACGCTCGAGATGTAGTACAGTGACGGTCGTGGTCGTTTTCCAAAGGTGGAGGCCCACAAAGGGTGTTGCCCCAAACAGGATTCCCGGGACGTCCAGTGGTAGTCAGAGAGGTCGAGTTATGGTCCGGTCGTCAACAGTAGAAACAAATACTGGCTGCTTTGGCAGTGAGGGGTCTGGAGAGATGTCCGATCACGGCGAAGGCGAAGGCTGCCGGATCAAAAGTCGAAGTGCAAAGATGAGAAACGCTGCTGATTTGCTGATATGAAGGCGGCAACTGACCAATCACCGCGCAGTTCGAACGCGAGGGCTGATTTGTGGAACTCGCCACTGATTGGCAGGGAAGCGGAAAGCAAGTGACCAATCAGCAGTGTAGGGGAGAGTACCCACTTCAAGATCACGTTATTTACCACTTCCGCAAGGTCATGTAGTTCACCCCTAAACGTATTAACCTTTTTCTCAGCTGCCTTTTCAACCTATCAAATTTTGCCCTTCTGAAATCTGGGACTTTAATGGAATTTTCCTTGCTCCCTCCATGGACATTACTAATGAGGTTTTCTCTGTTTGATAGAACTAAATCTAATATATACAGTATTTCCCCGGGTGAGTGCGGGTATATGTTGATTTACGAAACATTCCTAAACTGTTTCAAGAAAATCCTCTGATTCAGAGTTACCCATAAGGTCGGTCCAATCTATTCGGCTAAAGTTAAAGTCGTCTACTATACAGACTTTGCTATGTATGGAAGCCCTGGGCATTTCATCCCAAATAAGTCGCTCATTAACTCTATCAAGATTAGGAGTTCGATATATTACTCCTATGATTAATTTTTCCCTACCATCGATTAATTCTATCCAAATTGTTTCTGTATTCAGTTCAGTTTTTATTTCCTTATTTATTTCACACTTCATAGATTACTACCCCACCTCCTTTCCTAATCTGCCTATCGGTATGAAATAATTTGTAGCCTTTGATTTGGTATTCAACAGGTGAGTTTAAGTTTATCAATGTTTCGGTAAATGCTATTACAGTATATCGTTTTTTTTTTATGCATATCAATGCTCTGAATTCATCAATTTTATTTCTCATACTTCTACTGTCTCTACAGCAGACATTTAAGTTATTCATGATCTGAGTCCTCTCACTGTCGCATTTGGGATTTAACTCTGCCTAGTTTAGTTGTATCATCATTCCTAACAAGATTTATCTGTAACCCATCGTTTTGTTTACCCGCGCCCACTGCAGTCTCCTCGACCCTCGTGCTCACATGTTCCCCTAGCAGTTTAAAGACTTGGACATCTTTTGAAGTGCCCCCTCGAGAGAACCAACCAGTGGTGCCACCCCATCCCTAGATAAATGTACCCCATCCCTAATCGTAGAAGTTGTCCTAGTAGCAATATCTGTCAAAACGGCCGTGGTACCAACTTCCCATGACACCCCTTCACTGCCATCTCATCATCTAGGCAGGACACCACATTCCTTCCCCCTAATCCGGTTAATTGCTGCATAGCTGCCTTGAACTTATCAAGGAGCTCCTCACTACCACACTGGTCAATATAATTGCCTCCTGCACTAAGGCGGATAATGGGTGTCTTTCCATAACCAGACATGATATTTTCCATCCTGTCTACTATATAATACCCCATTCCAGCTTCTGGGTATCTTACCTGAGAATCCCCAACAATTAATGTTTTCGTACACTTAGCTGTTGTCGTTTCCTTGTCTTTTTTTCACCACCAGTTTTGTAGTTCCTCTTCATTGGCCTATGTTATCGTCAAACACAGACTCTCTCCGTCTCGTATCTTCCGCCTTTATCCTCGCAATCTTATCCCAAAACCTCAAGTTTTCGCCCCTGATTTTCTCTAGCTCAGCCTTCAAAGAGGCACAGAGCTGCGCACAACTAACACTAGCCATGCTTGGAAGTCAGTTAACCCCCGGGAGCTAATTCGGCCGTGACCTTTTCTTGAATAAGGTCAGCACACATTAGAGAGCGAAGACAGCACACACTGTTTGAAGGGTTGTATGACTGTATTTCAGATCATTGAGGTAGTGCCACACGCATGAGTTGTGTGTACCACAAAACCGGTGAAAATATTCACCAACTTAACGTGATTCTGGTCCTTTTTTTGTATATTTTTAGTATTTTATTGTGGTTATTTGTTTTTCTTCTTTAAAATTTGGGTCAAACCAGCATATTTCTACGGTATACACTCACATGAAGTTGCACACACACACACACACACACACACACATGGCTTTCCGCTGTAAAGGTATTTTTCCTTAATGCATTGGCTTGGATAAGACTCCATGCTGTGGTGCAACTTGGTAACGACAAAGGAGATGTTTTATTGATAATATTATTCGACATGTAGTACACTGCGGTGGGAACGATTGTTCGATGTACAATACCAGGTAAGTAATGAAGGCGGCATTCATTCTCAACTGTACAGGCACAACTTCTTCCCTCCTGCTGTCCCTATATACCGTAGACAAGACTTCAATGGTACGTTTGACTTTACAATAGATGTTTAGCCTGGTACATTTATCTTGCCATCTCATTCTTACTATAAGCTTACTAAGAGAGAGACACTGTAGGAACTCCCATGCAGGGTACTCCTTCGGTACACTCGAGTTCTACCGTGGAATTGGCTAATTTGTCTGCCTTTTCATTGCCTGCAATGTTGCAATGTCTGGGAAGTTGAGTGGAGTTTATTGATAATGTTTCTGTTTGTCCCTTTTTAATTGCTTGAAGAGCTGACATTGAATCTGAGAAAATAACAAATCTCTCGCAGTCGGAGCTGTTCGCTTAATCAATGGCCTTTACAATAGCAAACGACTCTGTTGAGTTCACTGTAGTGTGATCGTTTGATCAAGCACTGTTATAATGTTATTATTGTGATCTTTAAGCGTATAACAAGGTTTGTAAAGGCCTGGGACTTTGGGATAGAAATCTCTTACCAGACTAATCAGGTTCTTAATTAAGGAAAGTCAAGGACCATGGTTTTCTGAGGAATAACAGACAACCGTTTGAGATTGACATCTCTTTACTATAAAAAATATAACAAAACTCTGACACCACTCAACAAACAAAAAATAATTACGAGAGTCAAACAATTAATGCAGTCAATAGTTAATGGAGTTAATCAATTAAGGGAAGCAAACAATTAAAGGCATCAAACAATTAATGGATTCAAACAATTAAATGGAGTCAACAATTGATAGAATCGAACAATAAAGGGGAGTCAGCAATTAATAGAATCAAACAACCATAGAATCAAACAATGAACAGATATTTCCTACGGCAGTGGCCCTGGGGGAAGGTTCTGGAACACGGTGATGCACACTCAGGGTAGGGAAGCGTCCATTCAACTCCACACTCGAGCGACAGCGGCGGATTGTCTTGAAATGGCAGGAGAACACCGGGGCACAGACGGAATGAGATGAATTGACAGTCGTGGTATGTGGTAGTGGTAGATGACCAGAGAATTGACAGTCGATAGGTGAAGGTCTGGGGACACAGCCCCCGAGTCCAGGACCTATGATGAGATCACAGCCAGAATTTGACGAACAGCAGGGTAGCTAGATAGTGACTGTATGGCGGCTGGGTTGAATCTGCCGGTGACCCAGATAGTCGCTGCCGTTCTCACCTCTGTCCAACCGCCCCAAGTGTCGTCAGCACCAGCAAACGAGAGAGTTAGCAGCGGTAACGAGCATTAAGATCGTTTCCGCCCTTACAAGGTTAGTAATACCCTTTTCTAACAACATTAAAGATTTTGAGAAATAAAACTCTCCGTTCAAGCATTTTTGTTCTTATAATGTTATTTCTCATTCTAACAACGCAGCACCTATACACTGTATCTGTATATTTTTTCTTATATTCACTTCTCTCTACAGGTATATTAATAAATAAAGTTTTTGCACTAACAAATCGATATTTACAATTGCTTTTTATTTAATATTTTTAGATTTTTATCAACTTATGCATTATTTGCAGCATAATAATTAGATTGACCCATAAATAATATTTACTTCAAACGACTTAAAACATCCAGTATTAGGATGGCAACTCTTCCTCCCCTGTCACACTCATCCAAGCTGTTTAACTTAAACCTTTACGCAACATAACTCGACCATTACTAAACGTATTATTTTTCTTTTACTACACCCAGTATACCATAATTTTCTCTTCACTACCCCTAAAACAACATTTCTCTACATGCTAAATAACTCTCTCTTTACTTAATTCAAAATAACATAAATTCCTCTCTCTTCTTTTTGCACTCAACATTGCTCTCCTTTCTACGCCCAAAAAACACCTCCTTTATTATACCTATAACAAGACCTTTACGACAACAAAAATAACACCTCCCTTACTAAACCCAGAAAAACATCTCCTTTACTACACCGATAATAACACCTTCTCTACTACACACGTAACATACTGTAGAATAACTTCCCCTACTTCTCTTAAATACACTTCACATAATGTACTCTCTGGTAACCAAACCCTTTAGCACACAAAACATACCATAACTCTCCCTTTAACACACCCAACATAACAACATAAGTCTTCCTTTAACACACCCAACATAACAACATAACTCTCTCTTTAACACACCCAACATAGCAACATAACTCTTTCTTTAACACACGCAACATAACATAACTCTCCCTTTAACACACCCAACATAACAACATAACTATCCCTTTAACACACCCAACATAACAACATAGAGCCTTTCTTTAAAACACCCAACATAACAATATAACTCCCCCTTTAACACATCCAACATAACAACTTAACTCTCCCTTTAACACACCCAACATAAAATAACTCTACCTTTAATACACCCAATATAACAGCATACCTATCCCTTTAACACTCCCAACATAACAACATAACTCTCCCTTTAACACTCCCAACATAACAACATAACTCTCCCTTTAACACACCCAACATAACAACATAACTCCCCTTTAGCAAACCCAACATAACAACATAACTTTCCCTTTAACACACCCAACATAACAACATAGCTCTTCCTTTAACACACTCAACATAACAACATAACTCTCCCTTCAACACACCGAACATAACATAACTCTCCCTTTAACACACCCAACATAACATAACTATCCCTTTAACACACCCAACATAACATAACGATCCCTTTAACACACCCAACAAAACAACATAACTCTCCCTTTAACACAGCCAATATAACAACATAACTCTCCCTTTAACACTCCCAACATAACATAACTCTCCCTTTAACACTCCTAACATAACATAACTCTCCCTTTAACACACCCAACATAACAACATAACTGTCCCTTTAACACACCAAACATAACAACATAAGTCTTCCTTTAACACACCCAACATAACAACATAACTCTCCCTTTAACACACCCAAATTAACAACATAACTCTCCCTTTAACACACCCACCATAACAACATAGCTTGTCCTTTAACGTACCAAACATAGCAACATAACTCTCCCTTTAAGACACCCAACATAACATCATAACTCTCCCTTTAACACACCCAACATAACAACATAACTCTCCCTTTAACACATCCAACATAACATAAGTCACCCTTTAACACACCAAACATAACAATTCTCCCTTTAACACACCCAACATAACAACATAACTCTCCCTATAAGACACCCAACATAACTAAATAACTCTAACTTTAACACGCCCAGCATAACAACATAACTGTCCCTTTAACACACCGAACATAACAACATAAGTCTTCTTTTAACACACCCAACATAAGTCTTCCTTTAACACACCTAACATAACAAAATAGCTCTTCCTTTAACACAGCCAACATTACACCATAACTATCTCTTTAACACACCCAACATAACAACATAACTCTCCCTTTAATACACCCAACATAACAACATAACTCTCCCTTTAACACTCATAACATAATAACATAACTTTCCCTTTAACACACCCAACTGCTCGTGTTCTGGGTATTAAGTTCTATATACAGGATCGAACACAAACACCTGTATAGTTTTGTAGGTTCCATTTACTGGATAAGAGATATGTACACAAGGGGAGTAGCGCTCCTCAACCTGTCTGCTGGTCAACTACTTTATAAGCGACGTATGGGAAGTGATATATTAGCAGCTTCCATATGTCGCCAGGCACATTAATTAGGCATGTGGGATATCTTAAATACATTGCCACACGCTACTAGCTAGGCTGAATAAATAGTACATAAATGGAGCACATACATAATATACATAGCATAATATAAATACAGCATACAGAATTTTCATACACCAACATAACAACACAACTCTCCCTTTAACACACCCAACAAAACAACATAACTCTTCCTTCAACACACCCAACAAAACAACATAATTCTCCCTTTAACACACCCAACATAGCAACATAAGTGTTCCTTTAACGCACCAAACATAACATAACTATCCCTATAAAACACACAACATAACTACATAACTCTAACTTTAACACGCCCAGCATAACAACATAACTCTCCCCTTAACACACCAAGCATAACAACATAAGTCCTTCTTTTAACACACCCAAAATAACAACATAAGTCTTCCTTTAACACACCTAACATAACAACATAGCTCTTCCTTTAACACACCCAACATAACAAAAGTCTTCCTTTAATACACCTAACACAACACCATAGCTCTTCCTTTAACACACCCAACATAACAGCATAACTCTCCCTTTAACATACCCAACATAAAAACATAACCCCCCCTTAGCACACCCAACATAACATAACCCTCCCTTTAACACAAAAGACATAACATTACTCTCCCTTTAACACACCCAACATAACATAACTCTCCCTTTAACACACCCAACATAACAAACTCTCCCTTTAACATACCCAATATAAAAACACAACTCTCCCTCTAACACACCCAACATAACATAACTCTCCCTTTAACACACCCAACATAACAACATAAATCTCCCTTTAACACACACAACATAGCAACAAAACTCTCAATTTAACACACCCAACATAACATAAGTCTTCCTTTAACACACCCAACATAACAACATAACTCCCTCTTTAACACTCACATCATAACAACATAACTCTCAATTTAACACACCCAACATTACAACATAACTCTCCCTTTAACACAGTCAACATAACAACATAAGTCTTCCTCTAACCAATCCAACATAACAACACAACTCTCCCTTTAACACACACAACATAACAACATAACTCTCCCTTTAACACACCGACCATAACAATATAACTCTCCCTTTAACACACCCCACATAACAACATAAGTCTTCCTTTAACACACACAACATAACAACATACCTCCACCTTTAACACATCCAACATAACTTAACTCTCCCTTTAACACACCCAACATAACATAACTCTCCCTTTAACACACCCAATATAACAACATAACTCCCTTTAACACACCCAACATAACAACATAAGTCTTCCTTTAACAAACCCAACATAACAATATACAGTAACCCTCCCTTTAACACACCAAACATAACAACCTAATTCTCCATTTAACACACCCAACATAACAGCATAACTCTCCCTTTAACACACCAAACATAACATAAGTCTTCTTTTAACAAACCTAACATAACATAACTCTCCCTTTATCACACTCAACATAACAACATAACTCTCCCTTTAACACACCCAACATAACATAAATCTCCCTTTAACACACCAAACATAACAATATAACTCTCCCTTTAACACACCCAACATAACAACATAACTCTCTTTTTAAAACTCCCAACATAACCTAATTTTCCCTTTAACACGCCCAACATAACAACATAACTCTCCCTTTATCACTCCCAACATAAAAACATAACTCTCCCTTTAACACACCCAACATAACAACATGACTCCCTTTAGCACACCACACATAACAACATAACTTTCCCTTTAACACACCCAACATAACAACATAAGTCTTCCTTTAACGCACCTCATATAGCAACATAGCTCTTTCTTTAACACACCCAATATAAAAATAATAGATCCCCCTTTAACACACCCAACATAACTCTCCCTTTAACACACCCTACATAACAACATAAGTCTCCCTTTAACACACCCAATATAACAATATAACTCTCTTTTTAACACTCCCAACATAACAACATAACTCTCCCGTTAACACACCCAACATAACAACATAACTCTCCCTTTAATACACCCAACATAACAAAATAACTCTCCCTTTAACATACTAAACATAACAACATAACTCTCCCTTTAACACACCCAACACAACAACATAAGTCTTCCTTTAATGCACCAAACATAATAACATAACCCTCCCTTTAAGTCACCCAACATAACAACATAATTCTCCCTTTAACACACCCAACATAACAACATAACTCTCCCTTTAACACACCCAACATAACAACATAAGTCTTCCTTTAACACACCTAACATAGCAACATAGCTCTTCCTTTAACGCAACCAACATACAAGCATAACTCTCTCTTTAACACACCCTTCATAACAACAACTCCCCCTTTTGCACACATAACAGAACAATATAACTCTCCTTTTAAAACACCCAACATAACAACATAACTCTCCCTTTAACACACCTAACTTAACATAACTCTGAATTTAACAGACCCAACATAACAACATAACTCTCCCTTTAAAACACCCAATATAACAACACAACTCTCCCGTTAACACACCCAACATAACAACATAAGAATTCCTTTAACACACCTAACATAACAACATAACTCACCCTTTAACACGCCCAACATTACAAAATAAGTCTTCCTTCAACACACCCAACATAACACTATAACTCTCCCTTTAACACACTCAACATAACAACATAACTCTCCTTTTAACACACCCAACATAACAACATAGCTTTCCTTTAACACACCAAACATAGCAACATAACTCTCCCTTTAACACACCCAACATAACAACATAAATCTCCCTTTTTTCACACGCAACATAACATAAGTATTCCTTTAACGCACCAAACATAACAACATAACCCTCCCTTTAAGACACCCAACACAACTACAAAGCACTTCCTTTAACACACCAAACATAACAACATGACTCCCCTTTAGCACACCACACATAACAACATAACTTTCCCTTTAACACACCCAACATAACAACATAAGTCTTCCTTTAACACACCTCATATAGCAACATAGCTCTTTCTTTAACACAACCAACATAACAACATAACTCTCTCTTTAACACACCCAATATAACAACATAAATCCCCCTTTAACACACCCAACATAACTCTCCCTTTAACACACCCTACATAACTCTCCCTTTAACACACAACATTACTCTCCTTTTAACACTCCCAACATAACAACATAAATCTCCCTTTAACACACCCAACATAACAACATAACTCTCCCTTTAACACACCCAACATAACAAAATAACTCTCCCTCTAACATACTAAACATAACAACATAACTCTCCCTTTAACACACCCAACATAACAAAATAACTCTCCCTTTAACATACTTAACATAAGAACATAACTCTAACTTTAACACACGCCAACATAACAACATATATCTCCCTTTAACACAACCAACATAACAACATATACCTCCCTTTAAGACACCCAACTTTACAACACAACTCTCTTTTTTACACACCCAATATAACAACATAGCTCTCCCTTTAACACACCCAACATAACAACATAACTCTCACTTTAACACACCCAACATAACATAACTCTCCCTTTATCACACCCTACAAATCAATATAAGTCTTCCTTTAGCACACCCAATATAACAACATAACTCTCCTTTTAACACTCCAAACATAACAACATAACTCTCCCTTTAACACACCCAACATAACAATATAACTCCCTTTAACACACCCAACATAACAAAATAACTCTCCCTTTAACATACTAAGCAAAACAACATAACTCTCCCTTTAACACAACCAACATAACTCTAACTTTAACACAAACAACATAGCAACATAACTCCGTTTAACAAACAAAACATAACCTACCTCTCCCTTTAACACACCCAACATAACATCATAACTCTACCTTTAACACACGCAACATAACAATATAATTCTCCCTTTAACACACCCATCATAATGTAATGAGACAAAACTCACAAGAAGAAGATTACATATAGGTAGAATATTGATAGTATAAGAGTATAAAAGAGAGGAAGATTTTGGTAGCGTGGCCGTGATAGTTATTTACACTGTCAGTACACTTATCGTATCTTATATGTCAATACACATCTATTACGTTCTTGAAGGCGACTTCTCAAACAGCGCTTCGTTACAACTCTTTATTAATTACGAACATGACATGGACACATTAATAACACCTTCTATTGAAAGTTACTAGGACGTTATTACGTTACTAGACACTGATTCTCGGACACGAACATGAAATGAATACACTTCCCGCATAAGTAACTCATCCCGTGGAAAGCTCTGACAAACACTCACGTGACCTAGGGGAGGCCTAGCAGGGAGACTGCTTAGCTGGAACACTGGTGTCGGGAGGGCGACTGCTTAGCTGGGACACTGGTGTCGGGAGGGCGACTGCTTAGCTGGGACACTGGTGTCGGGAGGGCGACTGCTTAGCTGGGACACCGAAGGGAAGTCGGGGAGGGAAGTCCTGCTTCACTCTCCTCTGGTGAGCGGGACTCGGCTGTGGTGGACCTCCTCCTCCGATCCCTGTGTGTCTCTCTCTCTCACTCTGTCTCCGGGTATCTCTCTCTGCCAAAGACTCCGAGGGAGGACTCGGACGTCCTATATATTGGGATGCGAGCCGTCAGGTTCAGCTGGCCGTGGGGGGGGGGGGGGGGGCGGCGAAGGGTCTTCTTACATTTGACCTCGCCAATGTGAGGTCAGGTCTGGAATTTTCAGAACTATCTGGGAAAGTCATCAGGTGGGGCCGTGTGAATATTGGGAGAGCAACCGTGAGAGTTCCCCTACACTTGACCTCCCTAATGTCGGGTCAGCCTAGCCCCCCTCTGCGGTGTAGGACATTGTGTATATTGGGAGAGAGCCGGCTGGTGCCCTCTTACATGTGTGACATGGGAGGGGGAGCTAGTTGATTTGTAGCACCCTTGAGCACCTGCAGGGGATACCCTTACACTTGACCTCCCTACTGTCGGGTCAAGCCTGGAGTTTCTGCGATGTAAGCTGTGGTCTGACAAACCATCACTACACCTCCCGCCAAGACCAAACCTTTCATGCTCAGAGAACTGATGATACATTTAAAGTAGACAGTAACATCATGTGCAGTATCTAATATAGTCCCTGAGGCGATAATGCATCCTTTCATTTTACAAATTATAACCCTAGAGATGTATGTTTTTCTACTGGCATAGTTTGATCTGACAAAGCTTACTATACCTCCCGCCAAGATTAAAGCTCCTATGACAGGAGAAAAAAATAAAATACATACACAGTAAGTGAACATAGAGTGATCTAAAGCTCTTTCATATCTAGCATAGTGTCCGAGGCAAACTTGCAAATCACATTCTACAAACAAAAACAGGTGTTACATTGCCTAACCAGGCCGTGTCAAAATAATAATGCATCTCAGTCAGTAAATGGCTACAACATTGTGTTTGGTAATACAAAACATTGATCAAATGAACTCATAGAAAAAGTGACTAATCTTTTTTTAAAAAAAACATTCTTTGTAGTACATGTTAACAAAAATCAGAGAATGAAATACTTCATACCAAATGCTCCTGCTTCACATGTTAGGGTGTTATATCTTTTTATTACACATCAGCAACATCAACAACATCAGTACATTTGTTGGGTTCAGCATGGCTCAAGTCCTCCATCCAGCTGGTATCTGAAAATAAGGAATGCTGGCAGCACAACAACGGTAGTCGATTGGTCCTTCTGATTATCCACCTTTTCATTGTCGACTTTCTTCTGATGTCAGCACATTGTCTCTTCTGTCTTCACACAGCACGTTTTTCCTTCTTCAATACCGCACTTTGTAGGTCGTGTCACCACATCTGACTTCTTCTCACTTCCTCCTGGTTTCTATAATATTCCAGATGATTTTTCTGTTCACCTGCGTTTCTTTATACATCTTCATTTTCATATTCCAGACGAGTTTTCTGCTCATCTGCGTTTCTTTATACATCTTCGTTTTCCGTCATACTCCAGATGAATTTTTCTGCTCCATCTGTATTTCTTTATACATCTTCGTTTTCAACATATTCCAGACGATTTTCTGTTCATCTGCCGTCGGCCCTCTCCGGCCGGGATGAAAGCCGGTCCACTGCGGGGGCTGTCGTCTCCTTAGATGACTTGTAAGGCAGGTTCCGCGGACCAGGCCTCGCCCTCCGTACGTGAGTGTCGGCGAGACCAAAGACAGTCCTGTCTTACACCTTCCACAGTGGTGAATCCCTCCCTGGCTGGGCTCACCAGGGTTCGTTGTGTGGCACTTCATTCCACACTCCTGAACTTCCTAGTAGAAAAATATAAACTCTTCTTAATCCTAGACCAGGTAGGACTTGAAAGAAGTGGGGTGGTGTGTGGCGGGTGTGGTGCTGCATTCCTCACGCTGCTACTTCTCTTCTTATATGTGCTGTGGTCGGATTCCGGCTAGCCATGGGGCGGTACTGTGTGTGATATTTGCCAGAGAAACAATCCTAAAGGAATGATGGATTAGTTGGAAGTGCATTCGCAAAAAAAAAAAAAAAATTACTTTATAAGTTACGTCAATGTTTGGTAACTAATATTTCATTCACGACAATTTTCTCATTAGGCTGGGTCGGGGAGTGAAGCTCTGCTCACTACATTGAATATTATTTATCACTACGCGTCAAAGAGTACATTACAAATCATACTAGCATAAAAACACACTGAGTGAAGCTCTGTAATTATCGCAATATTAAGTGACACTAACCACCGATTTCAAAGCATAACTCACGGGACAAAACATATGGGGATTGGTGGTCACAGCGGACGGTGCGAGGCGGGTGGAGGCGAGGCCGGTGAGGTGGGGGGGGGGGGGGGAAACGTAGCGGGGGAGCCGGGGGGAGCCGGGGCGTGGTTGATCGGGCCAGGCCGGGGCTTTGCGGGGCGGGGCGGGGCGGAGCGGGGCGGGGCGGGGCGGAGCGGGGCGGGGTAGGGTAGGGCAGGGCAGGGCGAGGCGGGAACGGATGGATACGGAGGGTGAGGTGAGGGTTAGGATAGGGAGGAGGATGTAGGTTAAAAGACATGTTAAGTTATAACAGTTAGTTCAGACACCGCTTTCATAACTGAAACAATTTCTACGTTCAACACTGACCAACAATCAAACTGCTCTTGGGCTACTGAGAATGTCACAGATCGCGGGGGACACTGAGAAATCACGTTAAGCACTGAACATATTTCTAGCAAAAAAAAAAAACGCGCATACCACGACGAGAGACATTTACTTGAGCTGTAACAGTGACACACTAGGACACTTTTCACGCTACGACGCTACGACACAGGAATTACTTATTACACACTTGTAGACAAACTTAGACTGAATCAAATGAAGGATGAAACGAGCCAGGTGTTATGGCTAACCTAGGGAAGGCGTGAGTTTACGTTAAGTTCGCTGCTACCATTATAATAACTAAGCGAGGGACACGTGAATTACATATATAGTTCGCTGTCACCTATAACAAGAGACAAGGAGGGCGTGAGTTACATATAGTACGCTGCCGCCAATATAGTGAAACTATATCTTGCATGAACTCCTTATCACGCACTTTCGAACAATACTCAAACAACGAGTCAGGTGTTATGGCTAAAATGAGGGAGGGCATGGGTTTACGTTAAGTACACTGTTACCAATAACAAGGGACGAGGAAAGCATGAATTACATATAGTTCGCTGTCACCTATAACAAGGGACGCGGAAGGCGTGAGTTACATATAGTACGCTGCCGCCATTGTAATGAAACTATATCTTGCATGAACTCCTTATCACGCACTTTCGAACAATACTCAAACAACGAGTCAGGTGTTATGGATAAAATGAGGGAGGGCATGGGTTTACGTTAAGTACACTGTTACCAATAACAAGGGACGAGGAAAGCGTGAATTACATATATTTCGCTGTCACCTATATAATGTTACGAATGCAACCACCCTTGAGTTCTTACTTTAAGTGCGCTGCCGCCATTGCAATGAGACAAAACTCACAAGAAGAAGATTACATATAGGTAGAATATTGATAGTATAAGAGTATAAAAGAGAGGAAGATTTTGGTAGCATGGCCGTGATAGTTATTTACTCTGTTAGTTCACTTATCGTATCTTATATGTCAATACACATCTATTACGTTCTTGAAGGCAACTTCTCAAACACAGCTTCGTTACAACTCTTTATTAATTACGAACATGACATGGACACATTAATAACACCTTCTATTGAAAGTTACTAGGACCTTATTACGTTACTAGACACTGATTCTCGGACACGAACATGAAATGAATACACTTCCCGCATAAGTAACTCATCCCGTGGAAAGCTCTGACAAACACTCACGTGACCTAGGGGAGGCCTAGCAGGGAGACTGCTTAGCTGGAACACTGGTGTCGGGAGGGCGACTGCTTAGCTGGGACACTGGTGTCGGGAGGGCGACTGCTTAGCTGGGACACTGGTGTCGGGAGGGCGACTGCTTAGCTGGGACACCGGAGGGAAGTCGGGGAGGGAAGTCCTGCTTCACTCTCCTCCCGTGAGCGGGACTCGGCTGTGGTGGACCTCCTCCTCCGATCCCTGTGTGTCTCTCTCTATCACTCTGTCTCCGGGTATCTCTCTCTGCCAAAGATTCCGAGGGAGGACTCGGACGTCCTATATATTGGGATGCGAGCCGTCAGGTTCAGCTGGCCGGGGGGTGGGGGGCGGCGAAGGGTCTTCTTACATTTGACCTCGCCAATGTGAGGTCAGGTCTGGACTTTTCAGAACTATCTGGGAAAGTCATCAGGTGGGGCCGTGTGAATATTGGGAGAGCAACCGTGAGAGTTCCCCTACACTTGACCTCCCTAATGTCGGGTCAGCCTAGCCCCCCTCTGCGGTGTAGGACATTGTGTATATTGGGAGAGAGCCGGCTGGTGCCCTCTTACATGTGTGACATGGGAGGGGGAGCTAGTTGATTTGTAGCACCCTTGAGCACCTGCAGGGGATACCCTTACACTTGACCTCCCTACTGTCGGGTCAAGCATGGAGTTTCTGCGATGTAAGCTGTGGTCTGACAAACCATCACTACAATAACAACATAACTCTCCCTTTAACACATCCAACATAACAACATAAATCCCCCTTTAACACACCAAACATAACATAACTCTCCCTTTAACACACCCAACATAACAACATAGCTCTCCCTTTAACACACCCAACATAACAACAAGGCTCTCCCTTTAACACATCCACCATAACAACATAACTCTCTCCTTAACACACCTAACATAACAACATACCTCTCCCTTTAACACACTTTACATAACAACATAACTCTCCCTTTAACACACCCAACATAACGTAATTCCCCCTTTAACACACCCAACATAACAACATGCCTCCCCCTTTAACGCACCCAACATAACAACACAACTCTTCCTTTAACACACCCTACATAACAACATAGCTCTCCCCTTAACACACCCAACATAACAACATAATTACCCTTTTAACACACCCAACATAACAACAAAGTTCTCCCTTTAACACACCAAACATAACAACATAATTACCCCTTTAACACACCCAACCTTTACAACATAATTCTCCCTTTAACACACCTAACATAACAACATAGCTCTCCCTTTAACACACCCAACATAACAATGTAACTCATTTTAACACACCGAACAGAACAACATAAGTCTTCCTTTAACTCACCCAACATAGCAACATAACTCTCCCTTTAACACACCCAATATAACAACATAGCTCTCCCTTTAACGCACCCAACAAAACAACATAACTCCCCCTTTAGCACAAACAACATAACAACATAACTTTCCCTTTAACACACCCATCATAACAACATAATTCTTCCTTTAACACACCTGATAACAACATAACTCTAACTTTAACACACCCAATATACCAACACAACTCCCCCTTTAACACACCCAAAATAACAACACAACTCTCCCTTTAACACACCCAACATAACAAAATAACTCTCCCTTTAACACACCGAACATAGCAACATAGCTCTTCCATTAACGCACCAAACATAACAATATAACTCACCCTTTAACACACCTAACATAACAAAATAACTCTCCGTTTAACACAATAAACATTCACAACATAACTCTCCCTTTAACACACCAAACATAACAAAATAACTCTTCCTTTAACATACTAAACATACCAACATAACTCTCCCTTTAACACAACCAACCTAACTCTAACTTTAACACAAACAACATAGCAACATAACTCAGTTTAACACACAAAACATAACCTAACTCTCCCTTTAATACACCCAACATAACATCAAAACTCTACCTTTTACACACTCAACATAACAATATAATTTTCCCTTTAACACACCCATCATAACAACATAAGTCTTCCTTTAACACACCCAACATATCAACACAACTCTCCCTTTAACACATCCAACATAACAACATAACTCTCTCTTTAACACACCCACCATAACAACATAGCTTGTCCTTTAACGCACCAAACATAGCAACATAACTCTCCCTTTAAGACACCCAACATAACATCATAAATCTCCCTTTAACACACCCAACATAACAACATAATCTCCCTTTAACACATCCAACATAACATAAATCTCCCTTTAACACACCAAACATAACAATTCTCCCTTTAACACACCCAACATAACAACATAAGTCTTCCTTTAACGCTCCAAACAAAACGACATAACTCTCCCTATAAGACACCCAACATAACTACATAGCTCTAACTTTAACACGCCCAGCATAACAACATAACTGTCCCTTTAACACACCGAACATAACAACATAAGTCTTCTTTTGACACACCCAACATAAGTCTTCCTTTAACACACCTAACATAACAAAATAGCTCTTCCTTTAACACAGCCAACATAACAACATAACTATCTCTTTAACACACCCAACATAACAACATAACTCTCCCTTTAATACACCCAACATAACAACATAACTCTCCCTTTAACACTCATAACATAATAACATAACTTTCCCTTTAACACACCCAACTGCTCGTGTTCTGGATATTAAGTTCTATATACAGGATCGAACACAAACACCTGTATAGTTTTGTAGGTTCCATTTCCTGGATAAGAGATATGTACACAAGGGGAGAAGCGCTCCTCAACCTGTCTGCTGGTCAACTACTCTCTAGGCGACGTATGGGAAGTGATACATTAGCAGCTTCCATATGTCGCCAGGCACATTAATTAGGCATGTGGGACATCTTAAATACATTGCCACCCGCTACTAGCTAGGCTGAATAAATAGTACATAATTGGAGCACATACATAATATACATAGCATAATATAAATACAGCATACAGAATTTATATACACCAACATAACAACACAACTCTCCCTTTAACACACCCAACAAAACAACATAACTCTCCCTTTAACACACCCAACATAACAACATAACTCTCCCTTTAACACACCCAACAAAACAACATAATTCTCCCTTTAACACACCCAACATAGCAACATAAGTGTTCCTTTAATGCACCAAACATAACATAACTCTCCCTATAAAACACCCAACATAACTACATAACTCTAACTTTAACACGCCCAGCATGACAACATAACTCTCCCCTTAACACACCAAACACAACAACATAAGTCCTTCTTTTAACACACCCAAAATAACAACATAAGTCTTCCTTTAACACACCTAACATAACAACATAGCTCTTCCTTTAACACACCCAACATAACAACAAAAGTCTTCCTTTAATACACCTAACATAACACCATAGCTCTTCCTTTAACACACCCAACATGACAACATAACTCTCCCTTTAACATACCCAACATAAAAACATAACCCCCCCTTAGCACACCCAACATAACATAACCGTCCCTTTAACACAAAAGACATAACATTACTCTCCCTTTAACACACCCAACATAACTTAACTCTCCCTTTAACACACCCAACATAACAAACTCTCCCTTTAACATACGCAATATAAAAACACAACTCTCCCTCTAACACACCCAACATAACATAACTCTCCCTTTAACACACCCAACATAACAACATAAATCTCCCTTTAACACACACAACATAACAACAAAACTCTCAATTTAACACACCCAACATAACATAAGTCTTCCTTTAACACACCCAACATAACAACATAACTCTCTCTTTAACAATCACATCATAACAACATAACTCTCCATTTAACACACCCAACATAACAACATAACACTCCCTTTAACACTGTCAACATTTTAACAAAAGTCTTCCTCTAACCAATCCAACATAACAACACAACTCTCCCCTTAACACACACAACATAACAACATAACTCTCCCTTTAACACACCGACCATAACAATATAACTCTCCCTTTAACACACCCCACATAACAACATAAGTCTTCCTTTAACACACACAACATAACAACATAACTCCCCCTTTAACACACCCAACATAACAACTTAACTCTCCCTTTAACACACCCAACATAACATAACTCTCCCTTTAAGACAACCAATATAACAACATAAGTCTTCCTTTAACAAACCCAACATAACAACATAACCCTCCCTTTAACACACTAAACATAACAACCTAATTTTCCATTTAACACACCCAAAATAACAGCATAACTCTCTCTTTAACACACCAAGCATAACATAAGTCTTCCTTTAACAAACCTAACATAACATAACTCTCCCTTTATCACACTCAACGTAACAACATAAATCTCCCTTTAACACACCCAACATAACATAAATCTCCCTTCAACACACCAAACCTAACAACATAACTCTCCCTTTAACACACCCAACATAACAACATAACTCTCTTTTTAAAATTCCCAACATAACCTAATTCTTCCTTTAACACACCCAACATAACAACATAACTCTCCCTTTATCACTCCCAACATAAAAACATAACTCTCCCTTTAACACACCCAACATAACAACATGACTCCCTTTAGCACACCACACATAACAACAAAACTTTCCCATTAACACACCAAACATAACAACATAAGTCTTCCTTTAACGCACCTCATATAGCAACATAGCTCTTTCTTTAACACAACCAGCATAACAACATAACTCTCTCTTTAACACACCCAATATAAATAACATAAATCCCCCTTTAACACACCCAACATAACTCTCCCTTTAACACACCCTACATAACAACATAAGTCTCCCTTTAACACACCCAATATAACAATATAACTCTCTTTTTAACACTCCCAACAAAACAACATAAATCTCCCGTTAACACACCCAACATAACAACATAACTCTCCCTTTAATACACCCAACATAACAAAATAACTCTCCCTGTAACATACTAAACATAACCACATAACTCTCCCTTTAACACACCCAACACAACAACATAAGTCTTCCTTTAATGCACCAAACATGATAACATAACCCTCCCTTTAAGTCACCCAACATAACAACATAACTCTCCCATTAACACACCCAACATAACAACATAACTCTCCCTTTAACACACCCAACATAACAACATAAGTCTTCCCTTAACACACCTAACATAGCAACATAGCTCTTCCTTTAACACAACCAACATACAAACATAACTCTCTCTTTAATGCATCCTTCATAACAACAACTCCCCCTTTTGCACACATAACAGAACAATATAACTCTACCTTTAACACACCCAACATAACAACATAACTCTCCCTTTAACACACCTAACTTAACATAACTCTTCCTTTAACACACCCAACATAACAACATAACTCTCACTTTAAAACACCCAATACAACAACACAACTCTTCCGTTAACACACCCAACATAACAACATAAGAATTCCTTTAACACACCTAACATAACAACATAACTCACCCTTTAACACGCCCAACATTACAACATAAGTCTTCCTTCAACACACCCAACATAACACTATAACTCTCCCTTTAACACACCCAACATATCAACATAACTCTCCTTTTAACACACCCAACATAACAACATAGCTTTCCTTTAACACACCAAACATAACAACATAACTCTCCCTTTAACACACCCAACATAACAACATAACTCTCCCTTTTTTCACACGCAACATAACATAAGTATTCCTTTAACGCACCAAACATAACAACATAACCCTCCCTTTAAGACACCCAACACAACTACAAAGCACTTCCTTTAACACACCAAACATAACAACATGACTCCCCATTAGCACACCACACACAACAACATAGCATTCCCTTTAACACATCCAACATAAGAACATAAGTCTTCCTTTAACACACCTCATATAGCAACATAGCTCTTTGTTTAACACAACCAACATAACAACATAACTCTCTCTTTAACACACCCAACATAACAACATAAATTCCACCTTTAACACACCCTACATAACAACATAAGTCTCCCTTTAACACACCGAATATAACAACATAACTCTCCTTTTAACACTCCCAACATAACAACATAACTCTCCCTTTAACACACCCAACATAACAACATAACTCTCCCTTTAACACACCCAACATAACAAAATAACTCTCCCTTTAACATACTAAACATAACAACATAACTCTCCCTTTAACACACCCAACATAACAAAATAACTCTCCCTTTAACATAATTTACATAAGAACATAACTCTAACTTTAGCACACACCAACATAACAACATATATCTCCCTTTAAGACACCCAACTTTACAACACAACTCACTTTTTAACACACCCAACATAACAACATAGCTCTCCCTTTAACACACCCAACATAACAACATAACTCTCACTTTAACACACCCAACATAACAACAAAGCTCTTCCTTTAACACCTCCAACATGACAACATAAATCCCCCTTTAACACACCCAACATAACATAACTCTCCCTTTATCACACCCAACATAACAAAAAAACTCTCCCTTTAACATACTAAGCAAAACAACATAACTCTCCCTTAAACACAACCAACATAACTCTAACTTTAACACAAACAACATAGCATTATAACTCCGTTTAACAAACAAAACATAACCTAACTCTCCCTTTAACTCACCCAACATAACATCATAACTCTACCTTTAACACACGCAACATAACAATATAATTCTCCCTTAAACACACCCATCATAACAACATAACTCTCCCTTTAACACATCCAACATAACAAAATAAATCCCCCTTTAACACACCAAACATAACATAACTCTCCCTTTAACACACCCAACATAACAACATAACTCTCCCTTTAACACATCCAAAATAACAACATAACTCTCTCCTTAACACACCTAACATAACAACATACCTCTCCCTTTTACACACTTTACATAACAACATAACTCACACTTTAACACAACCAACATTACAACGTAAGTCTCCCTTTAACGCACCCAACATAACAACATAGCTCGTCCTTTAACACACCAAACAAAACAACAAACCTCCCACTTTAGCACACCACACATAAGAACATAACTTTCCCTTGAACACACCCTACATAACAACATAAGTCTTCCTTTAACACACCTAACATAGCAAAATAGCTCTTCCTTTAACACAACCAACATAACAACATAACTCTCTCTTTAACACACCCATCATAACAACATAACTCCCCCTTTAGCACACCGAACATAACAATATAACTCTCCCTTTAACACACCCAACATAACAACATAACTCTCCCTTTAACACACCTAACATAACATAACTCTTCTTTTAACACACCCAACATAACAACATAACTCTCCCTTTAACACACCCAATTTATCAACACAACTCTCCCGTTAACACACCCAACATAACAACATAAGTCTTCCTTTAACACACCTAACATAACAACATAACTTACACTTTAACACACCCAACATAACAATATAACTCTCCCTTTAACACACCAAACATAACAACATAACTCTCCCTTTAACACACCCAACATAACATAACTCTCCCTTTAACACACCCTACATAACAACATAAGTCCCCCTTTAACACACCAAACATGACAAATTAACTCTCCCTTTAATACACCCGACATAAAAACATAACTCTCCCTTTAACACACCCAGCCTAACATAACTCTCCCTTTAACACACCCAACATAACATAACTCTCCCTTTAACACACCCAACATAACATCATATGTCTTCCTTTAACAAACCCAACAAAACAACATAACTCTCCCTTCAACACACCCAACATAACAACATATCTCTCCCTTTAAAACACCCAACACAACAACATAGCTCTTCCTTTAGCACAGCAAATATAACAACATAACTCTCCCTTTAACACACCCCACATAACAACATAACTCTCCCTTTAACACACCCAACATAACAAAATAACACTCCCTTTAACACACTAAACATAACAGCATACATCTCCCTCTGACACACCCAACATAACTCTAACTTTAACACACCCAACATAGCAACATAACTCTCCGTTTAACACACAAAACATAACCTAACTCTCCCTTGAAAACACCCAACATCACATCATAACTCTACCTTTAACACACGCAACATAACAATATAACTCTCACTTTAACACACCAAACATAACAACATAAGTTTTCCTTAAACACACCCAACATAACAACACAACTCTCCCTTTAACACACCCACCATAACCAAATAACTTTCCCTTTAACACACCGAACATAACAACATAACTCTAACTTTAACACATGCAACATAACAGTAAAACTCTCCCTTTAACACACCGAACATAACAACATAAATCTGCTTTTAACAAACCCTATATAACAACATAACTCTCCCTTTATCACACCCAACATATCAACATAACTCTCCCTTTAACACACACAAACATAACAACATAAATCTCCCATTAACACACCAAACTTAATAACATAACTCTCCCTTAAACACACCCAACATAACAACATAGCTCTCCCTTTAAAACACCCAACATAACAACATAAGTCCCCCTTTAGCACAAACAACATAACAACATACCTTCCCTTTAACACACCCATCATAACAACATAGGTCTTCCTTTAACACACCTGACATAATAACATAGCTCTTCCTTTAACACACCCAACATAACAACATAACTCTCTCTTTAACAAACCCAACATAACAACATATCTCCCCCTTTAGCACACCCAAAATAACAACACAACTATTCCTTAAACACACCCAACATTACAACACAACTCTCCCTTTAACACACTTAACATAACAACATAGCTCTCCCTTTAACACACCCAACATAACAATATAACCCTCACTTTAACACACCGACCATAACAACATAAGTCTCCCTTTAACACACCCATCATAACAACATAGCTCTCCCTTTAACACACCCAACATAACAACATACCTCTCCCTTTAACACACCCAACGTAACAACATAACTCCCCTTTTAGCACACCCAAAATAACAACACAACTCTTCCTTTAACACACCCAACACAACAACACATCTCTCCCTTTAACACACCCAACATTACAAAATAACTCTCCCTTTAACACACCGAACATAACAACATAGCCCTTCCATTAACGCACCAAATATAACAATATCACTCACCCTTTAAGACACCCAACATAACAACATGACTCTAACTTTAACACACCCAAAAAAACAATATAACTCTTCCTTTAACACACCGAACATAACAACAAAAGTCTTCTTTTTACAAACCCAACATAACAACATAACTCTCCCTTTATCACACCCAACATAACAACATAAGTCTCCATTTAACACACACCAACATAACAGCATAAATCTCCCTTTAACACACCAAACTTAACAACATAACTCTCCCTTTACCACTCCCCTCATAACAACATAACTCTCCTTTTAACACTCCCAACATAACAACATAATTCTCCCTTTAAAACACCAAATTAACAATATAACTCTACCTTTAACATACCCAACATAACAACATAACTCTCATTTTAACACTCTCAACATAACAACATAATTCTCCCTTTAACAAACCCAACATAACAACATAACTCACCCTTTAGCACACTCAACACAACAACATAACTCTCCCTTTAACACACCCAACATAAGAACATAACTCTCCCTTTAACACACCCAATATAAAAACACAACTCTCCCTTTAACACACACAACATAACAACATAGCTCTCCCTTTAACATACCCAACATAACAACATAACTCTCCCTTTGTAACACCCAACATAACAACATAAGTCTTCCTTTAACGCACCAAACATAAAAACATAACCCTCCCTTTAAGGCACCCAGCATAAGAACATAACTCTCCCCTTAACACACCCAACATAACAGCATAGCTCGTCCTTAAACACACCAAACAAAACAACAAAAGTCCCACTTTAGCACACCACACATAAGAACATAACTTTCCCTTCAACACACCCAACATAACAACATAAGTCTTCCTTTAACACACCTAACATAGCAAAATAACTCTTCTTTTCACACAACCAACAAAACAACATAACTCTCTCCTTAACACACCCATCATAACAACATAGCTCTTCCTTTAACACATCCAACATAACAGCATAGCTCTCACTTAAACACACCCAACATAACAACATAACTCCCCCTTTAGCACAAACAACATAACAACATAACTTTCCCTTTAACACACCTGACATAACAACATAGCTCTTCCTTTAACATACCCAACATAACCACATAACTCTCCCTGTAACACACCCAACATAACAAAATAATTCTCCCTTTAACACACCGAACATAACAGCATAGCTCTTCCATTAACGCACCAAACATAACAATATAACTCACCCTTAAAGACACCCAACATAACAACATAACTCTAACTTTTACACACCCAACATAACAGAATAACTCTCCCTTTAACATACCGAACATAACAACAAGAGTCTTCTTTTAACAAACCCAGCATAACAACATAACTCGCCCTTTATCACACCCAACATAACAACATAACTCTCCCTTTAACACACACCAACATAACAACATAAATCTCCCTTTAACACACCAAACTTAACAACATAACTCTCCCTTTAACATACCCAACATAACAACATAACTCTCCTTTTATCACTCTCAACATAACAACATATTTCTCCCTTTAACAAACCCAACATAACAACATAACTCACCCTTTAGCACACTCAACATAACAACATAACTCTCCCTTTAACACACCCAACATAAGAACATAACTCTCCCTTTAACACACCCAATATTATAACACAACTCTCCCTTTAACACACACAACATAACAACATAACTCTCCCTTTAACACACCCAACATAACAACATGACTCTCCTATTATAACACCCAACATAGCAACATAAGTCTTCCTTTAACGCACCAAACATAACAACATAACCTCCCTTTAAGGCACCCAGCATAACAACATAACTCTCCCCTTAACACACCCAACATAACAGCATAGCTTGTCCTTAAACACACCAAACATAACAACAAAAGTCCCACTTTAGCACACCACACATAAGAACATAGCTTTCCCTTCAACACACCCAACATAACAACATAAGTCTTCCTTTAACACACCTAACATAGCAAAATAACTCTTCCTTTCACACAACCAACAAAACAACATAACTCTCTCTTTAACACACCCATCATAACAACATAACTCCCCCTTTAACACACCCAACATAACAACATATCTCTCCCTTTAAAACACCCAACACAACAACATAGCTCTTCCTTTAGCACAGCAAATATAACAACAAAACTCTCCCTTTAACACACCCCACATAACAACATAACTCTCCCTTTAACACACCCAGCATAACAAAATAACACTCCCTTTAACACACTAAACATAACAGCATACATCTCCCTCTGACACACCCAACATAACTCTAACTTTAACACACCCAACATAGCAATATAACTCTCCGTTTAACACACAAAACATAACCTAACTCTCCCTTGAAAACACCCAACATAACATCATAACTCTACCTTTAACACACGCAACATAACAATATAACTCTCACTTTAACACACCAAACATAACAACATAAGTTTTCCTTAAACACACCCAACATAACAACACAACTCTCCCTTTAACACACCCACCATAACCAAATAACTTTCCCTTTAACACACCGAACATAACAACATAACTCTAACTTTAACACATGCAACATAACAGTATAACTCTCCCAATAACACACCGAACATAACAACATAAATCTGCTTTTAACAAACCCTATATAACAACATAACTCTCCCTTTATCACACCCAACATATCAACATAACTCTCCCTTTAACACACACAAACATAACAACATAAATCTCCCATTAACACACCAAACTTAATAACAAAACTCTCCCTTAAACACACCCAACATAACAACATAGCTCTCCCTTTAAAACACCCAACATAACAACATAAGTCCCCCTTTAGCACAAACAACATAACAACATACCTTCCCCCCTTTAGCACAAACAACATAACAACATACCTTCCCTTTAACACACCCATCATAACAACATAGGTCTTCCTTTAACACACCTGACATAATAACATAGCTCTTCCTTTAACACACCCAACATAACAACATAACTCTCTCTTTAACAAACCCAACATAACAACATATCTCCCCCTTTAGCACACCCAAAATAACAACACAACTATTCCTTAAACACACCCAACATAACAACACAACTCTCCCTTTAACACACTTAACATAACAACATAGCTCTCCCTTTAACACACCCAACATAACAATATAACCCTCACTTTAACACACCGACCATAACAACATAAGTCTCCCTTTAACACACCCAACATAACAACATAGCTCTCCCTTTAACACACCCAACATAACAACATACCTCTCCCTTTAACACACCCAACGTAACAACATAACTCCCCTTTTAGCACACCCAAAATAACAACACAACTCTTCCTTTAACACACCCAACACAACAACACATCTCTCCCTTTAACACACCCAACATTACAAAATAACTCTCCCTTTAACACACCGAACATAACAACATAGCCCTTCCATTAACGCACCAAATATAACAATATAACTCACCCTTTAAGACACCCAACATAACAACATGACTCTAACTTTAACACACCCAAAAAAACAATATAACTCTTCCTTTAACACACCGAACATAACAACATAAGTCTTCTTTTTACAAACCCAACATAACAACATAACTCTCCCTTTATCACACCCAACATAACAACATAAGTCTCCCTTTAACACACACCAACATAACAGCATAAATCTCCCTTTAACACACCAAACTTAACATCATAACTCTCCCTTTACCACTCCCCTCATAACAACATAACTCTCCTTTTAACACTCCCAACATAACAACATAACTCTCCCTTTAACACACAACAACATAACAACATAAATATCCCTTTAACACACCAAATTAACAATATAACTCTCCCTTTAACATACCCAACATAACAACATAACTCTCATTTTAACACTCTCAACATAACAACATAATTCTCCCTTTAACAAACCCAACATAACAACATAACTCACCCTTTAGCACACTCAACACAACAACATAACTCTCCCTTTAACACACCCAACATAAGAACATAACTCTCCCTTTAACACACCCAATATAAAAACACAACTCTCCCTTTAACACACACAACATAACAACATAGCTCTCCCTTTAACATACCCAACATAACAACATAACTCTCCCTTTGTAACACCCAACATAACAACATAAGTCTTCCTTTAACGCACCAAACATAAAAACATAACCCTCCCTTTAAGGCACCCAGCATAACAACATAACTCTCCCCTTAACACACCCAACATAACAGCATAGCTCGTCCTTAAACACACCAAACATAACAACAAAAGTCCCACTTTAGCACACCACACATAAGAACATAACTTTCCCTTCAACACACCCAACATAACAACATAAGTCTTCCTTTAACACACCTAACATAGCAAAATAACTCTTCTTTTCACACAACCAACAAAACAACATAACTCTCTCCTTAACACACCCATCATAACAACATAGCTCTTCCTTTAACACATCCAACATAACAGCATAGCTCTCACTTTAACACACCCAACATAACAACATAACTCCCCCTTTAGCACAAACAACATAACAACATAACTTTCCCTTTAACACACCTGACATAACAACATAGCTCTTCCTTTAACATACCCAACATAACCACATAACTCTCCCTTTAACACACCCAACATAACAAAATAATTCTCCCTTTAACACACCGAACATAACAGCATAGCTCTTCCATTAACGCACCAAACATAACAATATAACTCACCCTTTAAGACACCCAACATAACAACATAACTCTAACTTTTACACACCCAACATAACAGAATAACTCTCCCTTTAACATACCGAACATAACAACAAGAGTCTTCTTTTAACAAACCCAGCATAACAACATAACTCGCCCTTTATCACACCCAACATAACAACATAACTCTCCCTTTAACACACACCAACATAACAACATAAATCTCCCTTTAACACACCAAACTTAACAACATAACTCTCCCTTTAACATACCCAACATAACAACATAACTCTCCTTTTATCACTCTCAACATAACAACATATTTCTCCCTTTAACAAACCCAACAAAACAACATAACTCACCCTTTAGCACACTCAACATAACAACATAACTCTCCCTTTAACACACCCAACATAAGAACATAACTCTCCCTTTAACACACCCAATATACAAACACAACTCTCCCTTTAACACACACAACATAACAACATAACTCTCCCTTTAACACACCCAACATAACAACATGACTCTCCCATTATAACACCCAACATAGCAACATAAGTCTTCCTTTAACGCACCAAACATAACAACATAACCTCCCTTTAAGGCACCCAGCATAACAACATAACTCTCCCCTTAACACACCCAACATAACAGCATAGCTTGTCCTTAAACACACCAAACATAACAACAAAAGTCCCACTTTAGCACACCACACATAAGAACATAACTTTCCCTTCAACACACCCAACATAAGAACATAAGTCTTCCTTTAACACACCTAACATAGCAAAATAACTCTTCCTTTCACACAACCAACAAAACAACATAACTCTCTCTTTAACACACCCATCATAACAACATAACTCCCCCTTTAACACACCCAACATAACAAATTAACTCTCCCTGTAACACACTAAACATAACAACATACCTCTCCCTTTGACACACCCAACAAAACTCTAACTTTAACACACCCAACATAGCAACATAACTCTCCGCTTAACACAGAAAACATAACCTAACTCTCCCTTTAATACACCCAACATAACATCATAACTCTACCTCTAACACACGCAACATAGCACTATAACTCTCACTTTAACACACTGAACATAACAACATAAGTTTTCGTTTAACACACCCAACATAACAACGTAACTCTCCCTTTAACACACCCAACAAAACAACATAGCTCTCCATTTAACACACCCAACATAACAACATAACTCCCCCTTTAGCACAAACAACCTAACAACATAACTTTCTCTTTAACACCCCCATCATAACAACATAAGTCTTCCTTTATCACACCTGACATAACAACATAACTCCCCCTTTAGCACTCCCAACATAACAGCATAGCTCTCCCTTTAACACACCCAACATAAGAACATAACTCTCCCTTTAACACACCCAATATAAAAACACAACTCTCCCTTTAACACACACAACATAACAACATAACTCTCCCTTTAATACACCCAACATAACAACATAACTCTCCCTTTATCATACCCAACATAACAACATAACTCTCCCTTTAACACACCCAACATAACATCATAACTCTCCCTTTAACACACCCAATATAACAACACAACTCTCCCGTTAACACACCCAACATAACCACATAAGTCTTCCTTTAACACACCCATCATAACAACATAACTCCTCCTTTAGCACACCTAACATAACAATATAACTCTCCCTTTAACACACCCAACATAACAACATAACTCTCCCTATAACACACCTAACATAACATAACTCTTCCTTTAACACACCCAACATAACAACATAACTATCCCTTTAACACACCTAACATAACAACACAACTCTCCCGTTAACACACCCAACATAACAACATAAGTCTTAGTTTAACACACCTGACATAACAACATAGCTCTTCCCTTAACACACATAGCATAACAACATAACTCCCCCTTCAACACACCCAACATAACAACATAACTCCCCCTTTAGCACACCCATATAACAACACAACTCTTCCTTTAATACACCCAACATAACAACACAACTCTCCCTTTAACACACCCACCATAACAAAATAACTCTCCCTTTAACACACCGAACATGACAACATAGCTCTTCCATTAACGCACCAAACATAACAATATAACTCACCCTTTAAGACACAAAACATAACAACATAACTCTATAACTTTAACACACGCAACATAACAGTATAACTCTCCCTTTAACACACCGAACATAACAACATAAGTCTTCTTTTAACAAACCCTACATAACAACATAACTCTCCCTTTATCACACCCAACATGACAACATAACTCTCCCTTTAACAAACACCAACATAACAACATAAATCTCCCATTAACACACCAAACTTAATAACATAACTCTCCCTTTAACACACCCAACATAACAACATAACTCTCCCTTTAACACAACCAACATAATAACATAAATCACCCGTTAGCACACCCAACATAACATAATTCCCCCTTTAACACACCCAACATAACAACATATCTCTCCCCTTAACGCACCCAACATAACAACATAATTCTACCTTTAACACACCCTACATAACAACATAAGTCTCCCTTTAACACACCCAACATAACAACAAAGCTCTCCCTTTAACACACCAAACATAACATAACTCATGCTATAACACATTCAACATTACAACATAATTCTCCCTTTAACACACCTAACATAACAACATAGCTCTCCCTTCAACACACCCAACATAACAACATAACTCCCCCTTTGGCACAAACAACATAATAACATAACTTTCCCTTTAACACACCTGACATAACAACATAGCTCTTCCTTAAACACACCCAACATAACAACATAACTCTCCCTTTAACACACCCAACATAACAAAATAATTCTCCCTTTAATACACCGAACATAACAGCATAGCTCTTCCATTAACGCACCTAACATAACAATATAACTCACCCTTTAAGACACCCAACATAACAACATAACTGTAACTTTTACACACCCAACATAACAGTATAACTCTCCCTTTAACATACCGAACAAAACAACAGGAGTCTTCTTTTAACAAACCCAACATAACAACATAACTCGCCCTTTATCACACCCAACATAACATCATAACTTTTCCTTTACCACACACAAACATAACAACATAAATCTCCCTTTAACACCCCAAACTTAACAACATAACTCTCCCTTTAATATACCCAACATAACAACATAACTCTCCTTTTAACACTCTCAACATAACAACATAATTCTCCCTTTAACACACCCAACATGACAACATAACTCACCCTTTAGCACACAGAAACATAGCAACATACTCTCCCTTTAACACACCCAACATAAGAACATAACTCTCCCTTTAACACACCCAATATAAAAACACAACTCTACCTTTAACACACACAACATAACAACATAATTCTCCCTTTAACAAACCCAACATAACAACATAACTCTCCCATTATAACACCCAATATAACAACATAAGTCTTCCTTTAACGTACCAAACATAACAACATAACCCTCCCTTTAAGGCACCCAGCATAACAACATAACTCTCCCCTTAACACACCAAACATAACAACAAAAGTCCCACTTTAGCACACCACACATAAGAACATAACTTTCCCTTCAACACACCCAACATAACAACATAAGTCTTCCTTTAACACACCTAACATAGCAAAAGAGCTCTTCCTTTCACACAACCAACAAAACAACATAACTCTCTCTTTAATACACCCATCATAACAACATAACTCCCCCTTTAACACACCCAACATAACAACATAAGTCCCCTTTAGCACAAACAACATAACGACATAACTTTCCCTTTAACACACCCATCATAACAACATAGGCGTTCCTTTAACACACCTGACATAACAACATAGCTCTTCCTTTAACACATCCAACATAACAACATAACTCTCCCTTTAACATACCAAACATAACATTATAACTCTCCTTTTCACACTCTCAACATAACAACATAACTCTCCCTTTAACACATCCAACATAAGAACATAACTCTCCCTTTAACACACCCAATATAAAAACACAACTCTCCCTTTAATGCACCTAACAAAACAACATAGCTCTCCCTTTAACACACCAAACATAACAATATAACTCTCTCTTTAACACACCGAACATAACAACATAAGTCTTCCTTTAACTCACCCAACATAGCAAAATAACTCTCCTTTTAACACACCCAACATAACAACATAGCTCTCCCTTCAACACACCCAACATAACAACATAACTCCCCCTTTAGCACAAACAACATAACAACATAACTTTCCCTTTAACACCCCCATCATAACAACATAAGTCTTCCTTTATTACACCTCACATAACAACATAGTTCTTCCCTTAACACACCCAACATAACAACATAACTCTCCCTTTAACACACCCAACATAACAACATAACTCCACCTTTAGCACACGCAAAATAACAACACAACTCTTCCTTTAACACACCCAACATAACAACACAACTCTCCCTTTAACACACCCAACATAACAAAATAACTCTCCCTTTAACACACCGTACATAGCAACATAGCTCTTCCATTAACGCACCAAACATAACAATATAACTCACAGTTTCAGACACCCAACATAACAACATAACTCTAACTTCAACACACGCAACATAACAGTATAACTCTCCCTTTAACACACCGAACATAACAACATAAGTCTTCTTTTAACAAACCCTACATAACAACATAACTCTCCCTTTATCACACCCAACATAACAACATAACTCTCCCTTTAACACACCCAACATAATAACATAACTCACCCGTAAGCACACCCAACATAACATAATTCCCCCTTTAACACACCCAACATAGCAACAAATCTCTCCCATTAACACACCAAACTTAATTACATAACTCTCCCTTTAACACACCCAACATAACAATATAACTCTCCTTTTAACACTCCCAACATAACAACATAACTCTCCCTTTAACACACCCAACATAATAACATAACTCACCCGTTAGCACACCCAACATAACATAATTCCCCCTTTAACACACCCAACATAACAACATATCTCTCCCCTTAACGTACCCAACATAACAACATAACTCTACCTTTAACACACCCTACATAACAAAATAATTCTCCGTTTAACACACCCAACATAACAACAAAGCTCTCCCTTTAACACACCAAACATAACATATCTCACCCTACAACACATCCAACATTACAACATAATTCTCCCTTTAACACACCCAACATAACAGCATAGCTCTCCCTTTAACACACGCAACATAACACCATAACTCCCCCTTTAGCACAAACAACATAACAACATAACTTTCCCTTTAACACACCCATCATAACAACATAAGTCTTCTTTTAACACACCTGACATAACAACATAGCTCTTCCTTTAACACACCCAACATAACAGCATAGCTCTCCCTTTAACACACCCAACATAACAACATAACTTTCCCTTTAACACACCTGACATAGCAACATAGCTCTTCCATTAACACACCCAACATAACAATGTAACTCTCCCTTTAACACACCCCACATAACAACATAACTCTCCCTTTAACACACCCAACATAACAAAATAACACTCCCTTTAACACACTAAACATAACAGCATACATCTCCCTCTGACACACCTAACATAACTCTAACTTTAACACACCCAACATAGCAACATAACTCTCCGTTTAACACACAAAACATAACATAGCTCTCCCTTGAAAACACCCAACATAACATCATAACTCTACCTTTAACACACGCAACATAACAATATACCTCTTACTTTAACACACCAAACATAACAACGTAAGTTTTCCTTAAACACCCCCAACATAACAACACAACTCTCCCTTTAACGCACCCAACATAACAACATAGCTCTTCCATAAAGGCACCAAACATAACAATATAACTCACCCTTTAAGACACCCAACATAACAACATAACTCTAACTTTAACACACGCAACATAACAGTATAACTCTCCCTTTAACACACCGAACATAACAACATAAGTCTTCTTTTAACAAACCCTACATAACAACATAACTCTCCCTTTATCACACCCAACATAACAACATAACTCTCCCTTTAACGCACACCAACATAACAACATAAACCTTCCATTAACACACCAAACTTAATAACATAACTCTCCCTTTAACACACCAAACATAACAACATAGCTCTCCCTTTAACACACCCAACATAACAACATAAGTCCCCGTTTAGCACAAACAACATAACAACATACCTTCCCCCCTTTAGCACAAACAACATAACAGCATACCTTCCCTTTAACACATCCATTATGACAACATAGGTCTTCCTTTAACACACCTGACATAACAACATAGCTCTTCCTTTAACACACCCAACATAACAACATAACTCTCTCTTCAACACACCCAACATAACAACATAACTCCCCCTTTAGCACACCGAAAATAACAACACAACTCTTCCTTAAACACACCCAACATAACAACATAACTCTCCCTTTAACACACCTAACATAACAACATAGCTCTCCCTTTAACACACCCAACATAACAATATAACCCTCACTTTAACACACCGAAAATAACAACATAAGTCTTCCTTTAACTCACCCAACGTAACAAAATGACTCTTCCTTTAACACACCCAACGTAACAACATAACTCCACTTTTAGCACACCCAAAATAACAACACAACTCTTCTGTAACACACCCAACACAACAACACATCTCTCCCTTTAACACACCCAACATAGCAAAATAACTCTCCCTTTAACACACCCATCAAAACAACATAGGTCTTCCTTTAACATACCTGACATAACAACATAGGTCTTCCTTTAACACCCCCAACATAACATAAGTCTCCTTTTAACACACCCTTCATAACAACATAAGTGCCCCTTTAACACACCAAACATAACAACATAACTCTCCTTTGAACACACCCAACAAAAAAACATAACTCCCCCTTTAACACACCCAGCCTAACATTACTCTCCCTTTAACACACCCAACACCCAACATAACATAATTCTCACTTTAACACACCCACCATAACAACATATGTCTTCCTTTAACAAACCCAACAAAACAACATAACTCTCCCTTCAACACACCCAATATAACAACATATCTCTCCCTTTAACACATCCAACATAACAACATAGCTCTTCCTTTAACACACCAAATATAACAACATAACTCTCCCTTTAACACACCCAACATAGCAACATAACTCTCCGCTTAACACAGAAAACATAACCTAACTCTCCCTTGAAATCACCCAACATAACATCATAACTCTACCTTTAACACACGCAACATAACAATATAACTCTCACTTTAACACACCCAACATAACAGCATAGCTCTCCCTTTAACACACCCAACATAACAACATAACTCCCCCTTTAGCACACACAACATAACAACATAACTTTCCCTTTAACACACCTGACATAACAACATAGCTCTTCCTTTAACACACCCAACATAACAACATAACTCTCCCTTTAACACACCCAACATAACAAAATAATTCTCCCTTTAACACACCCAACATAACAACATAGCTCTTCCATTAACGCACCAAACATAACAATATAACTCACCCTTTAAGACACCCAACATAACAACTTAACTCTAACTTTAACACACCCAACATAACAACATAGCTCTCTCTTTAACACACACCAACAAAACAACATAAATCTCCCTTTAACACACCAAACTAAACAACATAACTCTCCCTTTAACATACCCAACATAACAACGTAACTCTCCTTTTAACACGCTCAACGTAACAACATAACTCTCCCTTTAACACACCCAACATAACAACATAACTCACCCTTTAGCACACTCAACATAACAACATAACTCTCCCTTTAACACACCCAACATAAGAACATAACTCTCCCTTTAACACACCACACATAACAACATAACTTTCAATTTAGCACACCCAACATAACAACATAAGTCTTCCTTTAATGCACCAAACATAACAACATAACCCTCCCTTTAAGGCACACAGCATAACAACATAACTCTCCCCAAACACACCCAACATAACAGCATAGCTCGTCCTTAAACACGCCAAACATAACAACAAAACTCCCACTTTAGCACACCACACATAAGAACATAACTTTCCCTTCAACACACCCAAGATAACAACATAAGTCTTCCTTTAACACACCTAACATAGCAAAATAGCTCTTCCTTTAACACAACCAACAAAACAACATAATTCTCTCTTTAACACACCCATCATAACAACATAACTCCCCCTTTAACACTCCCAACATAACAACAAAGCTCTCCCTTTAACACACCAAACATAACAACATAACTCCCCCTTTAGCACAAACAACATAACAACATAACTTTCCATTTAACACACGAATCATTACAACATAAGTCTTCATTTAACACACCTGACATAACAACATAGCTCGTTCTTTAACACCCCACATAACAACATAACTCTCCCTTTAACACACCCAACATAAGAAAATAATAACGTCCCTTTAACACACTAAACATAACAACATACCTCTCCCTCTGACACACCCAACATAACTCTAACTTTAACACACCCAACATAATAACATAACTCCCCCTTTAACACAAACAACATAACAACATAACTTTCCCTTTAACACACCTATAATAACAACATAAGTTTTCCTTTAACACACCTGACATAACAACATAGCTCTTCCTTTAACACACCCAACATAACAACATTTAGTCTTCCTTTAACACACCCAACTTAACAACATAACTCCCCCTTTAACACACCTAACATAAAAACATAACTCTCCCTTTAACACACCCAGCCTAACATAACTCTCCCTTAAACACACCCAACATAACAACATAGTGTCTTCCTTTAACAAACCCAACAAAACAACATAACTCTCCCTTCAACACACCCAACATAACAACATATCTCTCCCTTTAACACACGCAACATAACAACGTAGCTCTTCCTTTAACACACCAAATATAACAACATAACTCTCCCTTTAACACACCCCACATAACAACATAACTCTAACTTTAACACACCCAACATAGCAACATAACTCTTCCGTTTAACACACAAAGCATAACCTAACTCTCCCTTGAAAACACCCAACAAAACCTCATAACTATACCTTTAACACACGCAACATAACAACATAGCTCTCCGTTTAACACATCCAACATAACAACATAAGTCCCCCTTTAGCACAAAAAACATAACAACATAACTTTCCCTTTAACACACCCATCATAACAACCTAGGTCTTCCTTTAACACACCTGACATAACAACATAACTCTTCCTTTAACACACCCAACATAACAACATAACTCTCCCTTTAACACACCCAACATAACAACATAACTCCCCCTTTAGGACACCCAAAATAACAACACAACTCTTCCTTAAACACACCCAACATAACAACACAACTCTCCCTTTAACACACCCAACAAAACAACATAACTCACCCTTTAGCACACCCAACATAACAACATAACTCTCCCTTTAACACACCTAGCGTAACATCATAACTCTCCCTTTAACACACCGAAAATAACAACATAAGTCTTCTCGTAACAAACCCAACATAACAACATAACTCTCCCTTTATCACACGCAACATAACAACATAACTCTCCCTTTTTCACACCCAACTAAACAACATAAATCTCCCTATAACATAACAACATAACTCTCCCTTTAACACACACACCATAAGAAAATAACTCTCCTTTTAACACTCCCACATAACAATATAACTCTCCCTTTAACACACCTAACATAACAACATAACTCTCCCTTTAACACAACTAACATAACAACATAACTCTCCCTTTAACATACCCAACATAACAACATAGCTCACCCTTTAGCACACCCAACATAATATAACTCTCCCTTTAACACACCCAACATAAGAACATAACACTCCCTTTAACACACCCAATATAAAAACACAACGCTCCCTTTAACACACCCAACATAACAACATTACTCTCCCTTTATCACACCCAACATAACAACATAAGACTTCCTTTAATGCACCAAACATAACAACATAACCCTCCCTTTAAGACACCCAACATAACAACATTACTCTCCCTTTATCACACCCAACATAACAACATAGCTCTTCCTTTAACACACCAAACATAACAACATAACTCCCCCTTTAGCACACCACACAAAACAACATAACCTTCCCTTTAGCACACCCAACATAACAACATAAGTCTTCCTTTAACACACCCAACATAACAACACAACTCTTCCTTAAACACTCCCAACATAACAACCCAACTCTCCCCTTAAAACACCCAACATAACAACATAACTCTCCCTTTAACACACCCAACATAACAAGATAACTCTCCCTTTAACACACACCAACATATCAACATAAATCTCCCTTTAACACACCAAACTTAACAACATAACTCTCCCTTTAACACACCCAACATAACATAACTCTCCCTTTAACACACCCTACATAACAACATAAGTCCTCCTTTAACAACACCCAATATAACAACAAAGGTCTCCTTTTAACACACCAAACATAAAATCAAAGCTCTCCCTTTAACACATCTAACATAACAACATAACTCCCCCTTTAACACACCCAACACAACATAGCTCTCCCTTTAACACACCCATCATAACAACATAGTTCTCCCTTTAACACACCCAACTTAACAACATAACTCTCACTTTAACACACCCAACATAACAACATAAGTCTTCTTTTAACACACCAAACATAACAACACAACTCTCCCTTAACACACCCAATATAACAACAAAGCTCTCCCTTTAACACACCCAACATGACATAACTCTCCCTTTAACACACCCTACATAACAACATAAGTCCTCCTTTAACAACACCCAATATAACAACAAAGGTCTCCTTTTAACACACCAAACATAAAAACAAAGCTCTCCCTGTTAACACATCCAACATAACAACAAAAATCCACCTTTAACACACTCAACATAAGAACATAACACTCCCTTTAACACACCCAATATAAAAACACAACGCTCCCTTTAACACACACAACATATCTAGATAACTCTCCCTTTAACACACCCAACATAACAACATTACTCTCCCTTTATCGCACCCAACATAACAACATAAGACTTCCTTTAATGCACCAAATATAACAACATAACCCTCCCTTTAAGACACCCAACATAACAACATAACTCTCCCTTTAACACACCAAACATAACAACATAACTCCCCCTTTAGCACACCACACATAACAACATAACTTTCAATTTAGCACACCCAACATAACAACATAAGTCTTCCTTTAACACACCTAACATAGACACATAGCTCTTCCTCTAACACTTCCAACATACCAACATAACTCCCCCTCTAGCACACCCAACGTAATAATATAACTCTCCCTTTAACACACCCAACATAACAACATAAGTCTCCCTTTAACATACCTAACATAACATAACTCTTCCTTTAACACACCCAACATAACAACATAACTCTCCCTTTAACACACCCAATATAACAACACAACTCTCCCGTTAACGCACCAAACATAACAACAAAATTCTTCCTTTAACACATCTAACATGACAACATAACTCACCCTTTAACACACCCAAAATTATAACATAAGTCTTCTTTTAACACACCCAACATGACAACATAGCTCTTCCTTTAACACACCAAACATAACAACATAACTCTCCCTTTAACACACACAACATAACAACATAACTCTCCCTTTAACACACACAACATAACAACATAACTCTCCCTTTAACACACCCAACATAACATAACTCTCCCTTTAACACACCCAACATAACAATATAAGTCTCCCTTTAACGCACCCAACATAACAACATAACTCTACCTTTAACACACAATACATAATAACATAAGTCTCCCTTTAAGACACCCAACATAGCAACAAATCTCTCCCTTTAACACACCAAACATAACATAACTTTCCCTTTAACACACCCAACATAACAACATAACTCTCCCTTTAACACACCCAACATAATAACATAGCTCTCCCTTTAACACACCCAACATAACAACATAGCTCTCCCTCTAACACACCCAACTTAACATAACTCTCCCTTTAACACACCCAACATAACAACATATCTCTAACTTTAACGACCCCAACATAACAACATAAGTCTTCCATTAACAAACCCAACATAACAACATAACTCTCCCTTTAACACACCCAATATAACAACACATCTTTCCCGTTAACACACCTAACATAACATCAAAAGTCTTCATTTAACACACCTTAAATAACAACATAACTCACCCTTTAACACACCCAGCATTACAACATAAGTCTTCCTTTAACACACCCAACATAACAATATAACTTTTCCTTTAACACACCCAACATAGCAACATATATCTCCCTTTATCACACCCAACATAACAACATAGCTCTTCCTTTAACACACCAAACATAACAACCTAACTTTCCCTTTAACACACGCAACATAACAACATAACACTCCCTTTTACACACCCAACATAACATAACTCTCCCTTTAACACACCCAATATAATAACATAAGTCTTCCTTTAACAAATCCAACAAAACAACATAACTCTCCCTTTAACACACGCAACATAACAACATATATCTCCCTTTAACACCCCCAACATAACAACATAGCTCTCCCTTTATCACACCCAACATGACAACATAACTCTCTCTTTAACAGACCCAATATAACAACACATCTTTCCCGTTAACACACCTAACATAACAACAAAACTCTTCCTTTAACACACTTAACACAACAACATAACTCACCCTTTAACACACCCAACATTGCAACATAAGTCTTCCTTTAACACACCCAACATAACAATATAACTCTCCCTTTAACACACCCAACTTAGTAGCACAACTCTCCCTTTAACACACCCAACATAACAACATAGCTCTCCCTTTATCACACCCAACATGACAACATAAGTCTTCCTTTAACACTTCCAACTTAACAACATAACTCCCCCTTTAACACACCCAACAAAACAACAAAGCACTTCCTTTAACACATCCAACATAACAACATAGATCTTCCTTTAACACACCAAACATAACAACACAACTCTCCCTTTAACACACCCAAATAACAACAAAGCTCTCCCTTTAACACACCAAAATTAAAAACAAAGCTCTCCCTTTAACATATCCAACATAACAACATAAATCCCCCTTTAACACACCCAACATAACATAACTCTCCCTTTAACACACCCAACCAAACAACATAACTTCCCTTTAACACACCCAACATAACAACACAAGTCTTCCTTAAACACACCCAACATAACAACACAACACTCCCCTTTACACACCCAACATAACAACATAACTCCCCCTTTAGCACACCCAAAATAACAACACAACTCTTCCTTAAACACACCCAACATAACAACACAACTCTCCCTTTAACACCTCCTACATAACAAAATAACTCTCTCTTTAACACACACAACATAACAACATATCTCACCCTTTAGCACACCCAACATAACAACATAACTCTCCCTTTAACACACCCAACATAACAGCATAACTCTCCCTTAAACACACCGAACATAATAACATAAGTCTTCTTTTACAAACCCATCATAACAACATAACTCTCCCTTTATCACACCCAACATAACAACATAAGTCTTCCTTTAATGAAACAAACATAACAACATAACCCTCCCTTTAAGACACCCAACATAACAACATAACACTCCCTTAAACACACCCAACATAACAACATAGCTCTTCCTTTAACACACCAAACATAACAACATAACTCCCCCTTTAGCACACCACACATAAGAACATAACTTTCCCTTTAACACACCCAACATAACAACATAACTCCCCCTCTAGCACATCCAACGTAACAATATAACTCTCCCTTTAACACACGCAACATAACAACATAACTCTCCCTGTAACACACCTAACATAATATAACTCTTCCTTTAACACACCCAACATAACATAACTCTCCCTTTAACACACCCAATATAACAACACAACTCTCCCGTTAACACACCCAACATAACAACATAGCTCTCCCTTTAACACACCAAACATAACAACATAACTCCCCCTTTAGCATAAACAACATAACAACATAACTTTCCCTTTAACACACCCATCATAACAACATAAGTCTTCCTTTAACACACCCAAAATTACAACACTACTCTTCCTTTAACACACCCAACAAAACAACACAACTCTCCCTTTAACACACCCAACATAACAAAATAACTCTCCCTTTAACGCACCGAACATAACAACATAGCTCTTCCATTAACGCACCAAACATAATAATATAACTCACCCTTTAAGACACCCAACATAACAACTTAACTCTAACTTTAACACACCCAACATAACAGTGTAACTCTCCCTTTTACACACTGAACATAACAACATAAGTCTTCTTTTAACAAACCCAACATAACAACATAACTCTCCCTTTATCACACCTAACATAACAACATAACTCGCCCTTTCACACACACCAACATAGCAACATAAATCTCCCTTTAACACACCAAACTTAACAACATAACTCTCCCTTTAACACACCCAACATAACATAACTCTCCCTTTAACACACCCTACATAACAACATAAGTCCTCCTTTAACACACCCAATATAACAACAAAGCTCTCCCTTTAACACACCAAACGTAAAAACAATGCTCTCCCTTTAACACATCTAACATAACATCATAACTCCCCCTTTAACACACCCAATACAACATAACTCTCCCTTTAACACACCCAACATAACATAATTCTCCCTTTAACACACCCAACATAACAGCATAGCTCTCCCTTTAACACACCCATCATAACAACATAGTTCTCCCTTTAACACACCCAACTTAACAACTTAACTCTCACTTTAACACATCCAGCATAACAACATAAATCCGCCTTTAACACACCCAACATAACATAACTCTCCCTTTAACATACCCAACATAACAACAACATCACTCTCCCTTCAAAGCACCCAACATAACAACATAGCTCTCCCTTTAACACACCCAACATAACAATATAACTCTCCCTTTATCGCACCCAACATAACAACATAACCGTCCATTTAACACACCCTACATAACAACATAAGTCTCCCATTAACACACCCACCATAACAACAAAGCTCTCCCTTTAACACACCAAACGTAACATAACTCTCCCTTTAACACACCCAACCTAACAACATAGCTCTCCCTTTAACACACCCAACATAACAACATAACTCTCACTTTAACACCCCCAACATAACAACATAAGTCTTCCTTTAACACACCCAACTTAACAACATAACTCCCTCTTTAACACACCCAACATAGCAACATAGCTCTCCCTTTAACACACCCAAACTAACTTAATTCCGATTTATTACACCTTGCATATACGCAAAATGATGTGAATTTTTCTTTAAAACCACCAATATAAGTTATCTCTCCTCTCTGTACACACAATATACTGGGAATGCTGTACAGATGCCGTAGGTTCTTCTGTCCAACTGTTAGTTAGGGTGGAATCATAAGCATTTCATCTTATTAACTCTCCTCCTTTAGTTGATAATCTGTCTTCCCTTTCTCTTCGCCGCTATGTTGCTTCACTCTCTTTCTCTTACAGGTACTTTAATGGGCAATGTTGGGTGGATTTGGCATCCTGTGTACAGCCGGCAAGGACGTGGGCTCGTAACACTCGTCTTGCCCGCGGTGCCCACCGTTTCTGTGTGGACACACTAGATACTAGAATAACCCGTTATTGTACAACCTTCTTTCTTCACACAGCCAAAATGTGGAATGCTCTGCCTTCTTTTGTGTTTCCATACTCATACAATCTGTGTAACTTCAAAAAGCTGGTTTTCCTGCATCTTTGTGGTGTAGATTAATATAATCTTTTTCTCTTTTATTTTTAACTTATTTTTACTCTTATTTTTTCGTCCCCCAGACCCCATTGCGGGGTCGAAGACCTGTGCCCGGGAGGACTCTTCCCAGTTAAAAAAAATAAAAAAGTTTTACAATAAAACCAAAATTACGACGTCCGGTTGCGAAACAGATAACAGTACCTTGGAGTTAGCTCTAGACTATAGGGAGAGTGGATGAGGTGTTGAAAATCACACTATGGAGTTTAAATCAGTGCGACGCGGGATTTATGGTCAGGCTCTTTCTCGTGGAGTAGGAACACACTTCTAGTAATCATTCTCGTCGTTTCTCCCGGACGACATTGCGTTATTTTTGCATATGGTTTGCATAACAGTCATCAGTAATCGTAGTTTTTTGAGGCATGTAGTCATCAACAGAATCCCTTTGGTATCCTTGAAATTTGAGGCTTATCTGGTAAGCGAGGGTCGACTTTTGAACTTCTTAGAGGTCGGAAAATTAGGTGCTTCCATTGAATGGATTCCATTTTTAACCTTGGGACCCGATTAATCCAGATCTCATCTCTCGTTACCAGATTGAAAAGAAAATTGATCGGGCTGGTTCGTGTATACATTTGGAGGAGCTTGTGGCTTAAAGCTATTCTTTGGTATCGATCCCGAGTGCTGAAGTTTTGGGAAACTTTAGACAGGTCCAAATATTTATGGAAGTTTGTCACAACACTTCCATATGAAATACCTACCTCGGTTCTTAGATCAGTGATATTGATGCTCCATTTTACCGAAGTCTCGATCTGGGCTACAGTTATCTTTTGGGTGACATCTGAAGGATGTCATGAAAAGGGATTATCCTTACAGCTCTCGAGTCCACGCTTGTGCTATGATCGTAAATGTTGGGACTTACATGATGTATCGATTAATATCTTTTGCTGTACATCCTTCTTTAGTTAGAAACATGATGGGTGGTGTTATATGTAGTGATGATCTATATCTATATAAAACAAAGAAGTCTGTCTGTTTCTCTATGTGTCCGCACTAGAATCTCGGAAACTACTTTACCGATCTGTAGTGATAATGGATGGTGTTATATGTAGTGATGCTGGATGATGTTATACATAGAATATGAAAAGTATCCCTCTGTTGTCATTGCCAACATGGATAAGAAATGTGAATACTGCGGTGCAAAGAAGTACAAAGGAGAATCTGCTGGACTGTGCTGCTCTCATGGGAAAGTACGACTGCCAAATTTGGAAAACCACCACAGCCCTTGAAGACTGTCATGCTAGGAACAACACAAGAGTAAAAACACTTCTTGGAAAATATACGGAAGTATAATTCAGGCTTCCAGATGACATCCTTTGGAGCTACCAGAGTACAGTAGTTCGTGAGCACGGATACATGCCCACATTCAAAGTCCAGGGTCAAGTCTATCACAAAGCAAGATCCCTCTTACCACTGGAAGATGAGCAGGCAAAGTTCCTCCAAATCTACTTCATGGTATATCATGAAAAGCAGACTACTATCAGGTGTCAGACATGACATTGTCCTATCTATCCAAGAAATGCTGCATGAGCGCAACACATATGTACAGTCATTTAAAAATGCCCTGGAAAACATGCCTTCTGACGAGTACAAAGTCAGGATCAGAGCAGACACTTTAATGCACTACAGTGAGACAATGTGGAGCCTCCCGGAGGATGGCGTCCTACCGTGGCCTAGCGAAAGACCCGCACGGAGGGCGGCGATTCCGCTAGTATCGTATAATTCTCTAATCACTTCAACTAACACATTCATTCTCTTGTAATATCGATGTATATATTTTAAGTCATCTACCAAGTTATATTTTGTGAAGTGTAAATCTCATAATTTTAGTATTATCAAATGGATATATTTATTGTTTCTCCTTTACCACTAACATCGAGAAAGAGGTTAGTAATATTTTGTAGTTGTAATGAGTAGAAACATTAGGATTCTGAAGGTATTTTTTCCCCTCAGACAGTAAAAATTAATCCTGTGGAACTCAGAGATGAATATAAGAGTGTTTTTTTTTCTCGTGTTGTACTAGTGGCGAATTTCTTACCGAAGTCAGAAAGAAAATTAAAATAATCTTAAACGATTCTAATATCTGGAGGCTGAACCTATATTGCCGCCAATTTTAATAATCTTGAAGGTGTGATAGAAGCCATGAGTTTCGATAATTTTTTGAGAATGTCTTGATGGCCTGTATGACGGATCAACACGTTGTTGTTGCTGAAATCCGTCCGAAGAAGGTTGGAGGTAAACGGGTGACTTTTGACTTTCGAGAAGACTGCTTGATGTGACACAGCGCAGCTCAGGTTTGAAAAGGTGTCGATTGGATCCTGAATACTCCTTCCCCTGTGTTGTTTTAAAAACATTATTAACCCGTACCAGAACCAACCTGTATGTGGTTAACCTGCGAGGTTTATAGCTATTAAGTGTGGGTGAACTATTTAAATGATCATGCTAATTAAGACAGAACTTGCCCCTGTCTGAAAAAAGGAATATAATTTCACCTTTCCAAACATATTTTTAATTTAGAATGGCCCAATTTCTGACGTCTTGCTTCAGTGTTGCAATTATACAGAAAACGGAGCCATCGCATTCCATTGCTTCTTCTATGGGGTAACCAAAAACCCATTTAGAAAGGGCAGGGATCTTGGAGCCCTGTTTCCCTATCTCTGGAGCAAAGAATAAATTAGATCAACCCAAAAATGTTTAATAAGCTAGGCGTAAAAACTGGTAACCAGGAAAATTCAATATATAGAGTATATCGTGTGACTTTGATAAAAACATGCTCAACTTTTGTTTTTTGTTTATTGTTACACAAATATTAGGGTGTCGCTACTATTTTTCGATAACCCCACATTATACAGACACACCTCAAGTGATTTCAATTTGTAAACAGTAAAGACCAGATTGAAGCTCAACACACGGGGACAGATTAATGTTTTTGGTTCTGCCTGTCTGATTTCCCGAAAATAAATCGAGAACGGGATTGCAGATTTACACCAAATTTTGTAGGGTTGATAAATGTTTGAAAAGGACACATGATAAATATTTAGTGCAAATTACACCATAGCTGACCACGTGTTGCCATGCTAGGGGTTTGTGCATATATATATATATATATATATATATATATATATATATATATATATATATATATATATATATATATATATATATATATATATATAGATAGATATGTGTATATATATATATATATATATATATATATATATATATATATATATATATATATATATATATATATATATTTATATGCTGATAAACACAAGTAAAAAGAAAACACGAAGTTCCAGAGCGCTTTCGTGTAATTCACATCTTCAGGGGTGAGTCTGTACTCACCCCTGAAGATGTGAATTACACGAAAGCGCTTGGGAACTTCGTGTTTTCTTTTTCCTTGTGGTTATCAGCATATACCTGGATCACGCGCACCTACAGTGATTTATTTGCATATATATATATATATATATATATATATATATATATATATATATATATATATATATATATATATATATATATATATATATGTGTGTGTGTGCTGATAACCACAAGGAAAGAAGAAAACACGAAGTTCCCAAGCGCTTTCGTGTAATTCACATCTTCAGGGGTGAGTACAGACTAAGGAGAAGTACATAACAAGGTGTACAGGTATATGTACAGAGGAGGGTGAGATCAGGTCCACAATGGTCAGGTAATGGGTAATCCACTCTCACTTGTATTAAGCAACCTATATATGGAATTCTTTGAAAAGAAACTATTAAGTAATATTTTACCACCTTCAGCAGTCTGGTTTAGATATGTTGATGATGTATTATGTCTCTGGCCATGTAATGAGGACCTAAAAGCTTTCCTGCCACAACTTAACAACTTAGCCCCCTCGATCAAATTCACTGTGGAATTAGAGCTTGACTGTAAATTGCCATTCCTAGACTGTCTGATACACAGAATAGGTAACACTTTTAGGTTCAGTATTTATAGAAAACCTACTAATGTGTGTTCATACATTCATTATTATTCTGCCCACCATAATAGAGTCAAACAGTTAGTATTTTCAACAATGTTTTTACGTGCTTTGAGAATTTGCAGCCCGGAATTCATTGATAAGGAATATAAATATGTCTATAATATTGGCTCAAACCATAAATACCCTAGATCTTTCACAGACAAATGCCTGAACATTACTAAGAAATGTTTTTATAGAACTGATCCGAAGCTCACCCATGACCATAAGAATATCGTAGTATTACCATTTCACAAAAATTTCTCTTAAATTCCTTTACAACTAAAAACCTGGAACGTCAATGTGGCATTTAAAATCTTATGCACTGTTAAACAAATGTTAATCAAGAACTCCCCCAACAACACAATTGGTTGCATTTATAAAGTTCCTTGCAAGGAATGTAATATGTTTTACTTAGGCCAGACAGGTAAAGATCTTGTAACTAGACTTAAACAACATAAATATAGTGTTAGGACAGGCCAGGAATCCAATGCTCTGTTTGTTCATTTGAGGGATTACAAGCATTGCATTGACTGGGATAATGTCTCCTCAATATTACCTTGTAATTCAATTGACAGTAGGAACATCATAGAATCTAGTCTCATTATACATACCGAAGCATTCAACATGAATTTGAGTAATGGCATATACAAACTGGACAATTTTGTAATTAAGAAGATTTGTGACCAGGTGAGAAGGTTGGGCCACCTTACCCTCTGACCTGATTACCGACCTTTGCGGTGCTATTTAAAGATTAGTAGGATCATTACCTAATACCTGACCATTGTGGACCTGATCTCACCCTCCTCTGTATATATACACCTTGTTATGTACTTCTCCTTAGTCTGTACTCACCCCTGAAGATGTGAATTACACGAAAGCGCTTGGGAACTTCGTGTTTTCTTCTTTCCTGGTGGTTATCAGCATATACCTAGATCACGCGCACCTACAGTGATTTACTTGCATATATATATATATATATATATATATATATATATATATATATATATATATATATATATATATATATATATATATATATATATATATATATATATATATATGTTTAGGCCAACCATCTTTAGGTACTGTCCATGGCTTTTGTAAATGGTCATGGCAAAGCTGACTTTAACCGGGAACTGAAGTCGCTTGAGCTCAAATGGCAGGTCAGTGGTGATGAGAGGTATCCTTGGTATTTACACGTCCACTCATTTAGCTTTTCCTGTCAGGATTGCAGCTTCCAGTATATGTGACATCATGTTCTTCACCTACAGTCTTGTGCCATTGCAGAGGATTGGTGGTTCAAGATTTCTTAAGAGCATTATAGGAGTTCCAATCTTGAGAGTGAGGTGGTGAGGAGACATTCCAGCGGGCTCCAAAGAATTGAGGAATTCTGCAGGGTAGTGGACTGCTTGGTCCTGGTCGATTACTGTATCAACAGACTTAAATGAGGTCTCACTGCCTGGAAGCTGTCTGAGTAGAGTCATGTTGATTTCAGCCACTGTTTCATCTTTGGTTCCAGAATTGCGCGTTCAGGCAGCCATTTGTGCCTTGTAGTGGTGGATAATGTTTGGGTAGATCATGTTAGTGAGCTCAGTTGAAGACTTTACAACATTTCCACATCCTTGAGGAATGATTATTTATCCTTCTGAATCAACAGAGATAGTTCCATTCTCAATCTGTAGTAGAAGGTTTGCAAACCGTCCAGCATCCTGATCTCCTTGTGGATGTACTCTCATGTTTGTGGATAGGGTTAGTGTCTGAACACTTCTCCAAAGGTATGATGCCTTGAGGCACCCATTCAGTTCATCAGCTGGAGTGCTTCGAGGAATGACAAGTAGGGTCTGGCGAAAGTCTTCAGCAATGACCATTGTAATGCCACCCATGAGCTCGTCATTTTCTTGTATGTCTTGCAAGGTCCTGTCCAATGCTTCAATCGCTAACTTGTGAGACATAGTACATTCATCCCGACTATGAGGCTGCATTTATCTAAGAGTTTTGCCTTTACTGATCCTTTTTCGATGTTGCTCACTGGATTCTCATTATGAGCGAGGTTGAGAGGCAGTTTAAAAGTTGAGTGTGCAGTACGTCTTCCTTCTTGTAGTGCTGCGGCAATGCCTGAGGATGCAACAGCAAGAGCAATTTTCCCCTGATGACGTACTTTGGCCAACAAAAGGATGATAATGAATGTTTTTCCTGTCCCGCCAGGTGCATCGAGAAAGATCATACCTCCTTGCTCCGCTTGTGTCGCTTACAAGATCTGTTCATAAGCATTTGCTTGATCAGGCACCAAGTGAGGCTCATTTTCTTCAACAAAATTCACCAGAATTTCAACTGAGTAGTCTGTTTCTCTGAGCAACTCCCTGTTTGCAGCTACTGGTTCTTCTCATCGATGAACTCAATCTTTTTACCAGGATGTTCTCTTCTTGCTTGATGAAGCAGATCCTCTGAAAGACTTTCTTGGTGGTTTTCCCAGAGCTGGCTTGGGTTGGAAAGTCCACATGTAGCAATCATGATGGTAAACAGGTTCCTCATTCTCATTGGCGATTGAGTAGCTGCTGCCTCTTCTAATGTGTCATTCCCAGTGACCATCATCTTCCAGTAGGCCAAGGAGATTGCACGCTTCCTGATTGGTTCTGCAGACTTGTCCATTCACTGTCTTGAGTGCTGCATATGATGTTGGGCCAAGGATGTGTTGCAAAAGTAGTCTCAAACAGTATCATTCAAAGTTGTTGGGGTGAACCGTGTAGACACGTCCCAAAGCATTGCCTGATTTTATCCCTGGATATCCTTCAACATTGGATCCTTGAGCTCTTCTCTGGAACTTTTTCATTGAAGCCTGTCACATGTAGAACTTGGGTACGTCAACATACAGGAGGATTTGAGCAAACTCATCTTCCTGTGAAAGCTTGAAGAATGCAGTGAGGGTCGTATCAGCAGGATTTGCCATTTGATTTTGGAGGGACTCTTCTGTGAATTATACACTTTGTCCATTTTCCAGGTGAATAGCCGGATAAACTTCTGTTGGACATCTTTCATGTATGGGAAGACTAAAAATTCTCCATAGGGCTTCATTGCTGCAGATATAACGGCCCTGCTGAAACTGTGTCGCCTCATCATGATTTCCATCCTTTTCCAATGCAAAGATCGCTTGGTTAGAGCCTTTGTTGACATATTTCCTGACATACTTGATGGATTTGACTGAATTGCAGAACTCCACATTGATGTGCGAATTGAATGCTTTGCTCAAAAGAGAGGATTGTAGGGGACCACCTATTTGTTGCCTACTGTTATTTCCCTGTCTGTTCCAGGTCGCAACACTGCTGCAAAACCTCCATCGCCTGGCGCTCTTCTCCTGTACTGAGGATAGCCATCTTGTCCACTCTGAGTATCCTTTATCAGGTCTTTTGGGAAGTTTTTGGTGCAACGTCCATCTTTCATGCATGGAGAGTGTCTGTTGAATGGTCCACATGGCCCATGAATCATTTGCTTCTTGATGATCTCATAGAGAACTGGATCTTCTTCTGGACCAGGAAACTCTGCTCGTATGCAGTTGTCAATCATGTTCGGTCAAAGTTTCTCTTTCAGCCAGATCAAGACATGGGCATGTGGTAGACCTCGCTTCTGCCACTCAATGGAGTACATTTAGCACCGTGTAGAGCGAAAGATTGATGCTTTTGTAAGCAAGTCCATGAGTTTGATCACTTTCTGACGAAATACTCTCGCTATAATGTCATGCCGATCTTGTCCTTTCTGGCCTTCCATTAGAGCTTCTGTTATGTCAGTCCATACAGGGTTGCATGTAAAAGTAATGAAGAGATCTGGTCGTCCATAGTTTCTGACGTAAGTCATGGCATCCTGAGTCTTTTCATGCATGTATCGCGGACCTCCAGTGAAGGAAGAGGGGAGAATCACCAGCTGTCCAACATTGCCCACATGTACATCCCTTGCTACTGCATCTCTCAGATGAATGTAGCCATCAACCCTGAGCTTCTTTTGGTTGAGTCGTATAAAGGTGATTCTTTCTGTTTCAATTTTGGCATACATGTCCACTACAAACTGGTTGAAGAGGTTCCTTGATCTTAGTATCTGATTGAAACTGTCTTCTCTGATCATGAATCTGTATGAATAAAAGTCATTGGATGAGACTTTCTTACCTACTTTTGCCGCACCAGTCGCTGGATCTCTGTGAGAAATGTTGAAGTGATATCCGTCTTCACCTTTCCAGAAGATGAAAGGATACTGCAGGATCGATGTGTCTCTGATATTCTTGTGAGCGACTTGTCTCATTTTGAGCATGTTGTCTCGTTTCTCAAACTCTTGACCGACAATCAAGATGGCTACTTCATCAACTACAGGAGCATTGAATCTTCTTTCATGTTTTCCCTTAGGGGTCGTGTCTGCTTTGATCCTGACTTTGTACTCGTCAGAAGGCATGTTTTCCAGGGCATTTTTAAATGACTGTACATACGTGTTGCGCTCATGCAGCATTTCTTGGATAGATAGGACAATGTCATGTCTGACACCTTGAATGTTGCCACACCTGGTAGTAGCCTGCTTTTCATGATCTCCCATGAAGTAGATTTGGAGGAACTTTGGCTGCTCATCTTCCAGTGGTAAGAGGGATCCTGTTTTGTGATAGACTTGACCCTGGACTTTGAATGTGGGCATGTATCCGTGCTCACGAACTACTCTAGTAGCTCCAAAGGATGTCATCTGGAAGCATGAATTATACTTGCGTATATTTTCCAAGAAGTGTTTTGACTCTGGTGTTGTTCCCAGCATGAGAGTCTTCAATGGTTGTGGTGGTTTTTCCAAATTTGGCAGTCGTACTTTCCCACGAGAGCAGCACAGTTCAGCAGATTCCCCTTTGTACTTCTTTGCACCGCAGTGTTCACATTTCTTATCCATGTTGCCAATGTCAACAGAGGGATACTTTTTATATTCTGTCTCAATGTCATAGTTAAATGCTGCTCTTGCAAGTGGATGCCACTGTGTATTCCTTCTTAGAATTCTGGATCCCGCAGCTCTCTGTCTACAAGCATTCAAATGAATTTCATGCGCTTGATCATGCTCTTGAGAACGCCTTTCTGCTGTTTGCTGTCTGTCAGCATTAAGACGGGATTCCCTTTCCTGATCTGTTTCCTGTGACTGACTTGCCGCTGTTCGCTCTCTGTTAGCATTATGACAGGATTCCCTTTCCTGATCTGCTTCCTGTGACCGACGTTCCGCTGTTCGCTCTCTGTCAGCATTAGGACGGGATTCCCTTTCCTGATCTGTTTCCTGTGACCGACTGTCTGCTGTTCGCTTTCTGTCAGCATTAAGACGGGATTCCCTTTCCTGATCTGTTTCCTGTGACAGACTTGCTGTTGTTCGCTCTCTGTTAGTTTGTAAACGTGCAGCACGTTGTTGCCTTGATTCACTTGATCTCGATTGCTGCTTTCTCAGTGCATCTCTCTGTCTTCTTTCAAGAATTGACAGCCTTGGTCTTTTCTTTGGGGGCATTTTGTTCAGTTAGATTTGATCTTAATTTTTGTTTTCAGCGCGATTACAATCCTTCCTTCCCCAGGCAAAGCTGGGCACAAACAGTGGCTTAAGCTAGTAAGCTACGAATCAACTCGCGAACAGTCCCTCGGCAAAAAGTTGCCATGTACCACCGACGCTCTTTTTTTTTTATTTATATAGAGATGCTCTTTCAGTTATTTATATAAATGGCAAAGGCAAGGAATAGATTTACTAAGGTAGGACGTAACGACATTGATTTTAGCGCTGTAAAATATCGTACGTTTGGCATAACTCGTTAGACTGGACTACCTCCCTACCTATCTACCTATCTTGTTAGAATGGACAGCCTAGAAAAGTTTGAGATCAAAGAAAAGTAAGCTGTAATGAGAGAGGGCATAAGGATAAAATTAGCTATAATACGTGGGATGGGATACAACTTTTCAACCTCTGTGTGGTGTAACGGATGGAGGTTAGATGCTGAGAAAAGTAAGCCATAATGAAAGAGAACCAAGTCAAAATAGTTATAAATCATAGAAGGGAATACGACTTTTCTATGTGTGTGTGTCCGGGCTGACCATTAGTCTCTCTCTCTTTCTCTCGTTCTCTCAGGCGTGTCGGGTCGGGTCGGGTTGGGTGTGTCAGATCGGGTTGGTTGGAGTTTATTTGAGATCCCCACATGACACTTGCTATCCATGCCAAGTTTGGTCCAGATCGGTAAAGTAGTTTCCGAGATTCTTGTGCGGACAAACAGACAGACAGACAGACATCTTTGGTTTATATATATATATATATATATATATATATATATATATATATATATATATATATATATATATATATATATATATATATATATATATATATATATATATATAAATGTAATATTCAGAAATTTCAAATGCCCGGCCATTAGCGATACTGAGCGTTCAAGGTCGTCTGAGGGAAGAGAGGGCTCCCCCCACATAGTGGGAGGTTGTGGAACTAGGCCTGTATGATATTAAATGTAATTTGCCGAATCAATAATGATGGGATTCATGAAGTTAAGGGACTATTATTGAATTTGAAATTATTATAGATCGTTTATCAGTCTGAATAATGTTACGGGTGTCCCAAGGAGTTATTAGTTAGGCGGAAAATATGTCACGTAGGCCTAAGCTAGCGCCTTGGAGAGACGCGACGCTGGCTCTCCCTCAGTCACGGGGAAGCATTCAGACAAACAAGACGTCCCTGCGCGTCCGTCACAGAAATAGTCACGTGGCCTAGTCACCTGTGTTGCACTATTGCAGTATAACAAGTAAGTCTCATTCGATCTCAGACAGGGTTAGATAGGGCAGTGGTAAAGTAAACTAGAGCTAACAGTGAGTTCATTTCAGGGTTTCCGCCAGAACCCACTTGACCGGAGTTTGACTGCGAGAGTGATGACTGCGAGAAAATGACGGCGAGAGTGATGACCGCGAGAGATTGACTGCGGTTTGAGACTGCCGTTGATGATTGAGGGTGGCGATTGTCGCCATTGGACCGATCAGTGTAGGCCTGTCACTGTTTAGCGGGGTATCAAAGGATCTCTTGAGGGAATCTAGCCCTCTGGGTGCCCAGCTGACGACGGGACGATCGTTGGGGTCATCAGCTCTCCTCTACCTCGGCTCACAACACCACATGTCTCGAGCAGCTTAGTGAAACCCTCTTGCTAACGGGAAGCTAAAGCTTCTCTCAACTGTACAAGGTCTGATTGGCTCACTCCCTTCCGCTTTATGGATGTACCCGGGGTAAAGTGAAGCTAGCTGAGTGATACAGGGTCGCACACTGAGACCATGAGTCTAGGGGATACCTAGAGGAACATTTTATCTCCCTTATTACGGGTGTATGTTGAGTTGGGTGGAGCATGGTTCACGGGTATTGGTGGACCCAGTAGCAAACCAATAATAGTGACAATATATTTGGGTGTAGTTAATACCATTTCTCAGTTACTGATATTATCTTGACGTGTGTAGTTTAATATTTCTTAAACAATTTTGATAGTATTGTTTTTTGAATGTTTGTGTCACTAAGTGGAACCAGAGTGATACTGTGATTTGATTCTTTTAATGCATCTAATTTTTCTTCATAATTCCGATCTCAGGTATAACCTTTGTTCCCCAGAGTAGTGGTTAAGTTAGGTTCGGAAGTGTGCATCTGTTGGGGTGATATAATTTTGTTGAGTGCCCTTAAGGCCTATTCATTGTAGAGTATTTAATTTCTTATTTTTTAATACCATTTCCTCAGTGACTGATATTATTTTGTTGAAAGCCCTTAAGGCGTATTCATTGTAGAGTATTTAATTTCTTATTTTTTAATACCATTTCCTCAGTGACTGATATTATTTTGTTGAAAGCCCTTAAGGCCTATTCATTGTAGAGTATTTAATTTCTTATTTTTTAATCCCATTTCCTCAGTGACTGATATTATTTTGTTGAAAGCCCTTAAGGCCGATTCATTGTAGAGTATTTAATTTCTTATTTTTTGATACCATTTCCTCAGTGACTGATATTATTTTGTTGAAAACCCTTAAGGCCTGCATCTGTTGGTGTAACATAATTATATTGAGCGCCCTTTAGGCCTATTCATGGTGGAATTAATAATTTCTTATTTTTATACCACTTCCGCAGTGGTGGATATTATTCTGTGAAAGCCCTTAAGGCCTGTTTCATGTGTGCAAGCAACATTTCTTAATACTTCAAATTTATTGTTGCCTGAGTTTCTAATAATTTCTATATCATGTATAACTTTTATTCCCCAGAGTAGTGTTTTAAGTTCAAGTTAAGAGGTGAGCATATTGGTGTACCATTATTTAATGGTGTTTGTGGTGCTGGAGGGAATATATGTGTCTAAATTTTACAGTGTGTCTCATTCATCCCAGTCACAGACGCTATCCTTCCACGGGTCACGGACAATTCATTTTGTTTAGTAGATTTAAGTGTTCTTGTGCTGGTTCGGAATTTTTCTCAAAGGGGCGCTTCCACTGTCATTACCATCTATTAATCTTTAATAAACCCCAAGTCAAGTGAAAAATAAAGTCCAGTAAATTCTGACCGGTTACATATATATATAAATATATATATATATATATATATATATATATATATATATATATATATATATATATATATATATATATATATATATATATATATAATTTGTTTTGGGGGGGGGGGGGAGGAGGTGACATTTAATTAAATTAAATATCCACCTGGCGGCCTCCTGATGAAACTGATCCAATCATCTTATTGCTTAAAATTTCATATTCGTCAATGGAACAATAACAGACACAATACAATAGGAGAATAAACTGGCTTCATCCATCCGAAACTATAATCTAAACTATAATCCATTGTCATATTACTGACAAACGTGGTAAAACTACTGGGGTCCAATTCGGTAATTAGGCTGTAGATTAGGTTTTCGAATTCTAATTCGAATTTGTTTCTCATCAAACGCAGCAACAAAGTCGTTTTCACAAGGTCGACGCTGTGTGGGGGAGCAGGAGAAGCAAACAGCTCGTCCTGTCCAGACCAACCAGAGCAGCCGGACCGAGGGAGAGATACAGCCTGATTTATCCACTGTGCAGAGTAGCCTCGCCGTCAACACTTCACTTACCTCCAAAAAGTGGTCGGAGTAGCTAAGGCTGTCCTGGAGAAGTGCTTGTCTTCGAGGGCCTGGTGGAAGGGCATGACGACTGCCAGAGAGAAGTATCGAGTCTAGAGGCGTCGATTGAAGAACCAGACGACTACTCAAGGTGACGTCGCCCTGCTGAGGAGTGGCTGTTGCTGTTTCAACTTAAGACTTTATTTTTTACTGCTTTGTTTCTGTTAAATTGTATGCAAAATGTATTGCCATAGTGTTGTTAAGTATATGCTTGGTTAAAAGTGACGTGGGATCATATGAAGATCCTCCCCCCCCGAACCTACATGGGGGGGAGGATTTTCATATGATCAAGCCCAGTCGCGCTCATCTGAAGATCCACCCCCCCCTAACCTAACCTTACCTAACCAAACCTAACCTAACCAAACCTAACCAAACCTAACCTAACCAAACCAAACCAAACCTAACCTAACCAAACCAAACCTAACCTAACCAAACCTAACCTAACCTAACCTAACCAAACCAAACCAAACCAAACCTAACCCCCAAACCTACTTGGGGGGGGAGGATCTTCATATGATCTAGCCTGGGGGGGAGGATCTTCAGTTGGATACTTTGGGGGGGAAGATCTTCATATGATCCGTGACGTGTTTTATCCCATCCCTGACTTGGAACCTGCTCAACTATGGCTATTTAAACCGTTCCACCCGAACCATCATTGGACCCCTGAGTGCCATATCTACCTGCAGGCCACACTTATCTGCATGCAACACCCATTTCTCATGAATGTTGGTGGTGATATTCAGCTATAGTAAATGTGTGTTTTAGTATGGGATCACCTTTAGATTTGCCTCTGTTTAGTTGCTGATAGCCAATGTTCCCATATTTACAATTTTCAACATACGGCGGTTCTTTTAAAAGTAATCATTTTCCAATTTGTATACCGTATTATATAGAAGTGAAGGCTGAGAGGACAAACTTCGATTATCTTATTCAGTCTTAAGAAAGTAGAATTGGAGTCATTCTCAGGGGTGGCCAGTATAGGTATACCACCTCTGCTAAACAAAGAGTTCAAAGGGGGACACGAGAATGCCTGTATGTAACCCGACTTACAACCACGGAGGTATAATTTGAACATTCATTATTCAATGTCCTGCAGAGGTTGTTCATAGGTTATATCTCGTGGTGTACGACTTAACACCTGGCTTCAGTCCCGCAAGTGTTATGACTTAGCTGAGTGTCTTAGTATATTGTAACTCTTTTCTAAGTAGTAGGTAATTCTTTGAACACTGACTTGATTGCTCATATTGGTTAATTGGATACTTTGCTTCACACTTGCAATGCGTCGAGTATTTTAGATAGTTAGATAATTATATATGTATATACTGTGATAATGGCACTGCCAGTTAAGACTGATTCCTGGGTCAACGAGATAATTTCCAGCCGGTTATTTACAAAACGTAAAGTAAACACCACTGACATTCCACGGAGATAAATACTTCTTCCTTCGAGAACCTTCTAGAAGCTTGGCTCATAGATCACTTTAGTGGCTAGTGTAGGAATTACTCTCTCCGGGCGTGGCAAAACGCCGGGCCCCTTAGTTAGTCTTGAACTGGACCCTATAGATTAGAAATCTACCACTGAACTCCCCTCAGTGCGAGCTAGCCTAACATGGAGCCTGCCTCAGTTCTAGCGCAACTCACACTGGGATCTCTTCAGTACTAATTCTCTGTACAGCTGTAAAGAAATTTTGTAAATATCACACACTGTAAATACACACAAGTGTTGTGTATAATTAGCTCCCCTTTTATGGAAGACGTGAAACCAAGGTAGACATCAATTATCGACAGTTTCAGTCATCTTACTGGTAATAACGGGACTCTAAATAACTACAAGCAAATTACTTTTAAGTGGGACCGTCAACTGGCAAGTCCCACTCCTCTCAGGCCTTGCAGTTCACAGACCTACATATAGATGATTGACATGCTCAACTACCTGTACGTGATATCCAGTCGTGCTCCATACAACTTAGAGGCATGTACGAGCTCAAGCTAGAAAGCTCATCAGAAAAAAAAGAACTCTTTGCGTCTCTACGTATTACCAATAATCAACCTTCAAGGCATCGCCACCATCATCAGCAGTTGATCTGCACATGCTAACAGCTCAGCAAGCTTAACCTCGCCCAAACTAACTATGATAGAGGTTCTCTTCATTCATTAGCCTGTCATGATGAAGGTTAACTCGAGAGGTCGTAGGGCTTGGCGAGGCCAATATTGTCTTCTTTTTTTAGCTGACGGTAATTTGAGTAAACGGCTGCTGAAAGACTCTATATGGCAATGACTGTGGTATGGGTCAGAAGAAAGGGTTTGGAGGTCTTTGAATGTTGTGTTATAGGCGAATGCTAAAATAAGCTACACTGACAGGAAAACAAACGAAGAAGTACTAAGATTAGCAAAAACCTCAAGCGAAATACTTGAAATATACAGAACTAAAAAAATTTGATAATATGATCATATAATTAGGGATGAGGGAACAATAACAGAAATATTAAAGGTAAAAATTGAGGGTAGGAGGGCCAGGTGAAAGGCAGAGACCGGTTTGGATGAATAAACTTAAAAGCTGGGTCCCCACAGAGATAGAAAATCTTACAGGACTGGTAAAAGCAGGCCAAAAACGTTTTGAGTGGAGGACTGTGCTCGCCATCCCTTAGATATGAGGTTGGTACTCTGATTAATTAAATAGGCTAAGAAGCCCCGTTCCCCATTTCCAGTTCTTTGCTGTTTATTGGCTCTTATATAATGTTCGATTGATATTTTTAAATCGCAAATAGAGCCATACATAACTGTTAAGGATACCCAGTTCTGGCTCGCTTTAATGCTGTATTTAATGTATGTAAGGTATATAACTGCTTAGAAATATTAACTTTCAAGATATGAGTAAAAAAACTCTTTTGAAATAAAGAATATTTACTGTCGAAGTCACAAACAAATTCACGCTTTCGGAAAAAACATCTCACCACTACTTCTCATTTCACTAATTATTATGTATATCAAGAAAAATTACACAAAACATATAAAGTAACTGATAATAATGACCATTTAATACAGAGTAGGATCAAGTGTAAACAGCACATGTACACTTAAAGGTGTCACTTAAGACGAAGTACAAAGAGTTTTATAGCTTGTAAATTTTGATCGTTGATGTTACGCGCTTAAAGACCATAGTTGTTGAGGCGCAGTAATAAAATTCGAGCAATATGTAACCAATTCACAGCTGGGAGGACTGTGGGGTACTCCGGGTACAAACATCTATCTTAAGGACAGGAGACGAGTTCTACATTTACTGAAAAACTTTAGTAAAAAAGTGTTCTTTCATTAACTGTTTTTAAAAACATAAAAGTTGATGGAATATCATGACTTGGCGAGACGTATTAATGGTTCAAGTTTAAAAGGTATTTTGTAAATATTTGGAAACGAATTTCATGCCACTTGTGGCAACATCGGACATTTTGTCTAAGCAAATGGCAAAGAGGTGTGACAAGTACGTTTTTTTTTATGGTGAAATAAAATCTGACACCAGTGACCATTTTCGGAAATTTTAAATTACTCTCTGCTGACGAGTGTTCAGCATGATGTATAGTTTCGACTGAACACATTGAAGTTGCATTACAGCTCGTCCAACTGTGGAACTTATAGTAGTATTTAAGTTTTCCTCGGCATTGCAGTTGATTATACATAGAACAGTAATTACCTAATTTGCAAATAGCTTCAGAAGACAACTCAATTCTTTCTCGAAATTATGCAACATTTCTTGGTGTGCATTTTTTTCTCAGACGTTATTGGAAAATTCACCTTAACACTTAATAAATATTGTTATAAGAACTTAAATGACGTAAAATAGGCTATGCAAACTTCTTACTGATAACCCAACAGATAATCTTCGGTAATGACAAATAAGAACAGATTTATATTGAAAATGGACACGAATATATTTACAGAATAAATGATTACTGGATTGATGTGCGGAACAAACACCTTTAAAAAACACAGCATTAATGAACCTGGAGTACCAACATCTTGTTTAGAGCGGCGCCAGGCCCTGGCTGTCAAACAACACTTCATTTGTGGAAATTCCGAGTTAATTACAAAAAAAAGTTGATGTGTTATTGACACAAGACATAGTATCACGGCCACCTAATAATATAAAAATCAATGGGAACTGAGTCGAAGGTAAGAAAATTTATATTTTAGTCCTATCACTTTGTCACTGAAAACGTTATAAAATATGTAACAGCTTACATTCCTGATGAACTGATAACTGTTTCAGAGTATTTCAGTATTGAATACTGTTAAGGTTAGTGTTATGAAAATAATCCTACACGTAAAACTGGCCCAGATATCAAAGGGACGAGTTTTACACATTTGATCTGCCGCAAATAAAACCTAAGTATTGTTTTCCGCATGAAAAAGTATGCATGTAAATGTTTGGCAATTCATAATTCAAAATAACATTTAGCATATAAAGATACAGAAACGGCTATTTACGGCTTAATTTACGATATATTCACTAAATAAAACGAAATAATCCCAAAATAACAATTTTCCTTTGTGAACTTAGATACTTTATGCATATAGAAATGCTTTGAATATGTAAGTGCGAATTGATCGTATCTTCGAAAATTATTTACTTACGATTATTTTGCAGGATACTGTCATTAAAGACAGATATATATATATATATATATATATATATATATATATATATATATATATATATATATATATATATATATATATATCCTCTTTACTAACGTATCAACTTGATCCAAGTGTTTGTTCATTGCAACATTTATAAACCTCACATCAACCTCACATTAACCTCAGAAACAATTTTGATAAAATATATACTTGATATTTATAGCTATGAAATACAAATCTATGTTTTACATTTAATTTGTTTATACAAAATATAATGATTAACTTGTATTAAAGTACACCTGTATAGTAATTGCTGCTATCCTTTTGCTGCCCCTTCAGGCTATTACAACCACTGTACCATCGCCATAGTTCTTCTGTACCCCTTCTGAACAAAAGCTTCTTATCTTCAAAATGATTTTATTTTTTAATATTAAAGGGGTATTTTTTTCGAAATATTTCCCCTTATTTTATGTCTACTCATATATCTCTGTTTGACTTTATCTAGCGAGTGTCAAACCTGGACCACTTGCCGTTGGAGTTGGGATCGTTACAGCTGAGTCACCCAGAACTGAATATTAAAAAAAAAATGGCTCATTTGATTTTTCGTCGAGTATTCATTCGTCCTTGAGAGCAGCGCAATCTGTCACAGGGCCAACCATCACGCCAAATAAACCCAGAGAAACACTATGAGCAACTATAGTTGAGGAACTTTGTTAATAAATACGGCCATACCCATACAACAAACTGAGCGTTACCAGCAAGAATAGAACAACGTAGGATTTTTTACCCAAAATGTCTCATATGCACACTCTCCTAAAGCTATGAGATACAAGTGAGAGGTGAATCAGGCGCTGTTTGGATATGACACGACTCTAGTAGGGGACTGAAGAAGGAATACATACTTTATGTCGATGATTGAATTTACAAAAGTGCATACTAGAAGAAAATCAAGCGTGAATGTGAAGAAAAAGTGAATTAATAAAATTATGTCGAGAAGGAAGACTGAAATAAATAAATACTAACTTTAGTGGGAATAGAATGGAGGAAAATCTATAATGAAATGAAAGATGAAAAACGAGTTGAACGACAGAGGAAGTAAAGAAAATATATATACTGAACACTATCTGCAGAAGAAGATCGAGAAGATTCTTTTCAATGGAAGCAAAGAGGTTCATGCTCAAGGTAATTTTTCAGATGACATAGTTATATTAATGCGAAGTTTGGACTCTGAATGCATGAGGAAAACAAAGTACACGCAACAGGAAGATTGTGCAGGGAATACGACGTACAGAAATAAGGAGCAAAAGTGGAAGTGAAAAAAATCGTCGTACAGAAAACAAATCAATATCCGCTTAAGTTAAGAACATGCAAGAGAGTAGGACTGAGAGAACGGTAAACATCGACACGTATAGGTGGAATGGGTGGAGAGAGAGAGGTGTACAAATAAGATGTATAATTCACAATGGGAGGCTAGGAGAGAGAGCAGATGTAAGGAAAGAATAGTGTTGTGCACTTATAGAAAGTCTCTCTCTCTCTCTCTCTCTCTCTCTCTCTCTCTCTCTTTCAACGTCGTCATGTCAACGGGAAGCAGAGTATCGCTTTGCTAAGAAGAAGTGTAAGTCACAACCGACTTCAGAAAAATAACACTTCACACGACACCTGGAAACGGAAAGGGAAGGGAAAATCGGTGCATCATGTGCCTATTATATATATACATAGGAGGGTGAGATCAGGTCCACAATGGTCAGATATTAGGTAATGACCCTACTAATATACTTCTCCTTAATCTGTACTCACCCCTGAAGATGTGAATTACACGAAAGGGCTTGGGAACTTCGTGTTTTCTTCTTTCCTTGTAGCTATCAGCATATATATATAAATATATATATATATATATATATAATATATATATATATATGGTGATTGTTACGACCGTGTCGTATTTTTTCTATTTTTTTTTTATATATAACATGCTCCCATGTTCCATATTATTCCTGTAATGATGTGTTAAATTTACTATTATATATTCTAGTCACCTTACCCTGTGCTGTTAAGGTTTTAACTGTCATTATTTGTTCAAGCCCATCTTATTTCTTTATTTTGTATTGTTACCAGCATTCTTTGTTCTCTAACGACCATCTGCATCGTTAAACGACCCACCGGCCGGTCGCGTGGGGGGAGCCGACCTTATATATAGGACCCACCAACTGACTTGAGTCAGTTCAGTCCTCTTGTCATACAGTCCACATCCTTTGAGTGTCACTTGTTACTTATACTTAATTTATTTGTGTTGTTCCTGTCGCCACCAATGTGGTATATCTATGTGAGTACCTATTTATGTCTCTGTTTGTGTCCATCAGTATTTGCTTAGTTGTATTCAAGTAATTCAGTGTTGTTTCACGTTAGTTAATTTCAGTGATAGTTTTTATATGTTTATGCAGTGTTAACGTAATCCAATGCTTTATTTTTATTCTTTTGATGTTTCGATGTTTTGTATCACTTGTGTCTTGAAAGTTTCGATGGTGAATCAATTTGTTGTGACAGCCTACGAGGCTCTTTATTGTGTTAATATTTAATAAATTAAATTCTTAAAGGTTTACTTTATTTATTTTTATTCTTTTAATTAGAACATAAGAACATAAGAACATAAGAAAGTGGGATACTGCAGGAGGCCGACTGGCCCATACAGGGCAGATCCCTTTCACACCCATCCCAGCACTTCCATGTGCCTATCCAACTCCGTCTTGAAGCTCCCTAGCGTCCCCGATCCTACTATGCACTCTGTAGCCTATTCCACATATCCACAACTCTATTACCAAACCAGTGCTTGCCTATATACTTTCTGAATCGGAATTTATCTAATTTAAAGCCATTTGTTCTAGTTATTTCGTTATTACTGAGCTTCAGAACATCTTCCATTTTACCCTTGTTAATCCCACTTACCCACTTGAACACCTCTATCATATCTCCCTAACTCTACGCCTCTCTAATGAATGTAAGCCTAAGCTTTTCAGTCTTTCTTCATATGGAAGGTTTCTAATATTATGGATCATTTTTGTCATTCTTCTTTGTACTCTCTCCAAAGAATCTATGTCCATTCTATAATAAGGACACCAGAACTGAACCGCATAATCCATGTGTGGCCTCACTAATGCTAGGTAAAGTTTCAAGATAACGTCAGCAGTTCTGTTACTCACAGACCTAGATATGAACCCAAGAATCCTGTTTGCCTTGTTGCGAACGCTAATACATTGTTTTCTAGGTTTCAAGTCGTTGCTAACAAATACACCTAGATCTTTTTCACAAACTGAGTTTTCTATTTCCGTGTTACCTAGTTTATACTTAACGTTTGTATTCGTCTTCCCTATCTGTAGTACCTTGCATTTATCAGTATTAAAATTCATTTGCCAGTCTACTGACCACTCATGTAAGGTATCTAGATCTCTTTGAAGGTGTTCAAAGTCACTGTCTGAATTTATCACTCTCCCCATTTTGGTATCATCTGCAAATTTACTAATCCTACTAGTTATGCCTAAATCAAGATCATTAATGAATATAACAAACAGCAGAGGGCCTAATACAGATCCCTGGGGAACTCCGCTTTTGACCGCACCCCAGTCTGACTTTAATCCATTTATGCTGACTCTTTGTTTCCTACCATTTAACCATGACCTAATCCATTTTAATAATGATCCACCTATTCCATGTGCTTCTACCTTCCTTATCAATCTCTCATGAGGGACTCTATCGAATGCTTTACTGAAATCTAAATAAATTATATCATATGACTTATCATTATCTACCGCTTCATATACTTCTGAGAAAAAGCTAAGCAAATTTGTGAGACAAGAACGTCCCTGGGTGAACCCGTGCTGAGAAGAATGAATTAAGTTGAATGTTTCAAGGTGGCTTCTGATTTTTGTAGCAATAATTGACTCTAGCAACTTGCCTATGATTGACGTGAGACTAATGGGACGGTAATTTGATGCAATTGATTTATCACCCTTTTTGAAAATCGAAACTACATTTGCAAGTTTCCAAGCTTCTGGCACTAGGCCCGATTCTAATGACTTATTAAATAAAACTGCTAATGGATTACTCAACTCATCTCTACATTCTTTTAATATTCTAGCATATACCTCGTCTGGACCAGGCGATTTATGAGGCTTCAGTTTGTTAATTACTTTAAGCACATCGTTACTAGTAATATTGATATTCATCAACATATTTTCTATACTGTCGTTATATACCTTATGAACTTCTGGAAACTGTGCTAGGTTTTCATTTGTGAATACGGAGCGAAAATGACTATTTAACGTACTACACATTTCTAACTCATCATCAGTCATTTCTCCTGTTGTAGTTTTAAGGGGACCTATTGTATCTCTAACCTTTGATTTATACAGTTGATAAAAAGCTTTGGGGTTATTTTTCGATTCGTTTGCTACCTTGATTTCATAATTTCTCTTTGCTTTCCTAATTTCTGTTTTTACCTGTCTTGTTAGGTTCTGATAGTAACCAAGTAAGTGATTTTCGCCTTTCTTAACTTTTCTATATACTCCTTTCTTTTTCCCTAGAAGATCTAAGAGTCTATTATTCATCCATTTTGGTTGGTTCCGTATCGATCTGAATTTTCTTTTAGGGATGTGTTTATTTTGAGCATTATTGATTGTCGCAATAAATTGTTCATAAGTAGCTGCTAAATTAAATTTGGGGTTATCCCGTCCTAAGTTGACAGTTTCCGGAGGTGTGGGGGGGATTAATCTTTTGACCATAGGGTCATCCCTTAGGTCTCTCCTTAAGCTACCGTAATTAGCCTTCCTAAAATCCGGGATCAAGGCCGAATTTTCCTTCTTCCTGCCATCCCATATTATGTTAAAATATATGGCTTTATGATCACTGTTTCCTAGTTCGTCTCCAATCCCAACATCTTTTACTAGATTTTCATTATTACTGAGAACTAAATCGAGGATATTATTTCCTCTAGTGGGCGAGTTTAAGAATTGATATAAAAAACTATCTTGTACTACTTCTAGAAAATCTTCAGATTCATTATCGCTAAGTTGATTTTTCCAATCTATGCCTGAAAAGTTGAAATCGCCTAGAATACATACATTGTTTCTATCAGATGCCTTCTTTATTTCCTCCCATAGCAATTTACCGTCGTTCCTACTCAAATTAAGCGGTCTATATATAACACCAATGACTACGGATTCACTGCGCTCACCAATCTCTACCCAAATACTTTCATTGTCGCTATTTGTTTTAATGTTTGATTTATTGCAGCTTTTTAATGACACCCTGATATACACTGCTACACCGCCACCTCTCCTTCCTACTCTGTCAAATTTAAATAGGTTATATCCTGGAATATGAAATTCTGCTAAAAAATGTTTGCTGTTTGAATTTATCCATGTTTCCGTTATTGCAATTATATCTATGTTCTCTTTACTAACAATGGCCCTGAGCTGGTCCATTTTGTTACACAGGCTTCTACTATTAGTATAATAAACACTCAATATATTTCTTCCGTTTCTATCTGTTTTACATTTATTACTTTGATGTTTGTTATTATGACTAACTATATTTTCAGCATTATCTACTTCTGTTTCACTACTTCCCAGGACCTGCTTGTTTTTTGACTCCCATTTTCCCCGACCCCTCTCTACTGGCGAAACCCCCCCTTCGGAGTGACAATTTCACGCTCCAGGGATGCAGACAACGTCTTTACCCCCTCACGAGACAAGTGTACTCCGTCGCGACAGTACAGGTAGTCGTTGCCATAAAATCGTTGCCAGTCATCAATGAATGCCCAACCATTGTTTGCACAATGATTTTCCAGTCGGCAATTAATAGCAATTGCCCTGGACAGCCATTCACGACCAACCCCTCTTCTAGGCAAGACACCACATACTATCGGGATCCCTCCCCTATCTCTAATCTTCCCGAGCGCCTCCCTATACCTCTTGAAAAGTTCCTCACTCCTAACCTTACCTATGTCGTTTCCTCCTACACTAAGACACACTACTGGATTGGTACTCTCCCCTGACAAAACTCTGTCTAACCTCTCGGCTACATGCCCTATCCCAGCCCAAGGAAAACATACCCTAGTCCTGCGTTTCCTATCTCTCGCACAAAAAGCCCTATCCATAAACCTCACCTGGCTGTCACCAACTACCACGACCTTACCTGTGGGCAGGGTTTGTACAACTGCCCTTTCCTCTCCTTGATCCATACCGTCCTGCCTCTTCTCTTCCTCTCCAGCTTCCTGCAGCACCTGGTAAGGGTTACTGCACTCCACACCCTGGTCAGCTTTCCTAAGCCTGACCCTAGTCCCCTTGGAGACAACCACTCTCCACGCCTGCTCCTCCTTCCCAGGTGTCCTGCTAGGCAGGACACCTACCTGAAGGAGTTCCGTCCTGAGGGCTTCATTTTCCCCCTTTAGAGTGTCAACGTTACTCCTCAATTTACTTCACTTTTTGTTTGGTTACGCCTAGAACCTGGATATTTAAGTAAATTAAGAGACGGCGTAACATGATATATATATATATATATATATATATATATATATATATATATATATATATATATATATATATATATATATATATATATATATATATATATATATATATATATATATATATATATATGCTGATAACCACCAGGAAAGAAGAAAACACGAAGTTCCCAAGCGCTTTCGTGTAATTCACATCTTCAGGGGTGAGTACAGACTAGATAGAGTAATGCAGAACAGAGGAGGGTGAGACCAGGTCCACAATGGTCAGGTAATGACCCTACTAATCTTTAAATGGCACACAACGGTTGGTGGTTGGGTCAGATGGGACAGTGACCCGCCCTCTCACCTGATCACAAATCTTCTTAATTACAAAGTTGTCCAGCTTGTACAAGCCGTTACTCAAATTCATGTTGAATGCTTCGGTATGTTTAATAAGACTAGATTCTATGATGTTCCTACTATCAATTGAATTACATGTTAATATTGAGGAGGCATTATCCCAGTCAATGCAATGCTTGTTATCCCTCAAATGAACAAACAGAGCATTGGATTCCTGGCCTGTCCTGACACTGTATTTGTGTTGTTTAATTCTAGTTACAAGATCTTTACCTGTCTGGCCTAAGTAAAACATATTACATTCCTTGCAAGGAACTTTATAAATGCAACCAATTGTGTTGTTGGGGGAGTTCTTGATTAACATTTGTTTAACAGTGCATGAGTTTTTAAATGCCACATTGACGTTCCAAGATTTTAGCTGTGCCGGAATGTGTGAGAAATTTTTGTGAAATGGTAATATTAAGATATTCTTATAGTCTGTACTCACCCCTGAAGATGTGAATTACACGAAAGCGCTTGGGAACTTCGTGTTTTCTTCTTTCCTGGTGGTTATCAGCATATACCTAGATCACGCGCACCTACAGTGATTTACTTGCATATGTATATATATATATATATATATATATATATATATATATATATATATATATATATATATATATATATATATATATATATATATATATATATTTGCATTCAAACTTGGGCTATTTCTTATTAACAACATTAATATTTAGAAGCTTGAGGGACCGAACTAACGGAAGTGTTTATTGTATTCCATGTAGCAAATGTAATTGTAATTATGAAGGACAGACAGGAAAAACACTGCAGCTCAGAATCAAACAACATAAGTATAATATCAGAACAGCATCTGAAAGCAGTGCCTTGTTTGTTCATGTTAGGAATAATAATCATCCCATTGCTTGGGAAAAAAGCTTAGAAGTATTTAAATCATCTTGTGTCACAGAAAGACTTCTGGTTGAAGCTAGTTTGATTAAGGAATTAAAATCAATAAACCTTAGTGATGGTCAGTTCAAAACTGATAATATGTTACATAAATTTATTTGTCAGTGGTCCAAGGTTAAAAATGCTTTGAAAACCTTTAATCTAGATGTATGATAGTTATTTAGTGGGTCCCTTATCTTTGACCTGACCTGACTAGTCACGTCACCCCCCTTCTCTTAAGCTCCTCTACGTGTGTGTTGGTGTGGGGATTAATGGATGACATCATTATGACCTGACCTCATGTTTTTAAGGTCACCCTGTATATTTAAGCCTCTCTCTGTCCATGTAATCCAGTTGCCTCTGAAGATGTCTTGAATAAAGACGAAAGCTAAGGTGCTCCGTTGTTTCCCTTTTCCCGTGTGATTTTATCAAGATTTATCTTATCCACGTTTTCATTGTGGATCTACATGAAATATATATATATATATATATATATATATATATATATATATATATATATATATATATATATATATATATATAAAACCTCAACAATAGGCTTGTTACGTGATAAGCATAGTTTCATAATGAAGAGGAGAACAAAGGAAAACACTTGGTCACTATTGTTTCCAATTTTCAGCTTCCTAACTGAAGAAGGCGCCTGATGTCCCTCGAAGAAGAAACTAGCTATAATAATAATGATGATGATGATGATGATAATAATAATACAGTCAGAACAACCACCAAGTGCTTACTTCCTGGACAAGTTTCGAGCGGAAACTGGAAACGGAATGGGGGAAAGATGTACAGTACAAAACAAGAAAACAAATATGTAGAGGCCTTGGTGAATAATGGGCCCAAATTTAAGAAATTTTATTTTTCCAGCTAAAAAAAATGCCTAAAATATAACCAGGACAAACAAGAAAAGAATAACTGGAACAAACTCCTTGTATTCGCTTTATGGGGTGAACAAAATTGAAGAGGACAGACACAAGTCCTAAAAAAAAAAATAATTCGAAAACTCTTTAATGTTATACAGGAAAAGCTCTTATGATAATGAATGGGGAAGACAAAATATCCCTGGGTGGCATTTACAAACAGAGAACTGTAACAGAAAACAAAATTTTACTCATAAAAGACAAGAAAAAAATCTCATGATGAGACCGCAGAAGGGACGTAACTACTTCTGCAGTAATTGACACATTAAGTGAGTAAAATATTGAAAACAGAGGGGCGGCTTTCCATGTTATGCAACAGCATATACATAACACGGGTAGAAAAGCGCTTGCCTAATTAAAGAATAACACCAGGGAAAAAAATACCTTGGCTGCTGTGTCTTCATCATATAATGGAAATTGTGGAGGTAGAAGTATTGAAGGTACACTCTGGGAATGTGGGGGGGCTAAATGATTTATTCTTGGAAAAGTTCAAAGACTCCTTTCATACAACAGGTCTTAAAAAATTTGAGACTGCGGCCGATTTGGATGTCATCAAAGAGAGGCGAGACGAAATTGTAACCTGCTTTCACGATAATTTGATGCAAAGTCAGCGGCGAAAATGATTCCGGGACTTTGAAACCTTCCATATTAAGGTAGATTAAATAAACTAAAATTGCATTCCCTAGAAAGACGAGGAATGCGGGGAGATATCATAGAAGTATTTAAGTGGGTGAAAGGAATCAATAAAGGAGATATAAATAAAGTTCTTATAATATCCGAGCAGGATAGGACTCGTAGCAACGGATTTAAGTTGGATAAGTTTAGGTTTAGGAGGGATATAGGAAGAAACTGGTTCACAAATAGGGTGAGAGACGAGTGGAACAAGCTTAGCAACTTTGTTGTAGTGCTGGGACGCTGCGAAGTCTTAAAAGGAGGCTAGATAGATTCATGGACGATAGAGAGTGGTTGTAACTCTCGACAGGAGCTGCCATGCACAGGCCAAGCGGCCTATTGCATACTCCTTATTTTCTCATGTTCTTATGTTCTAATGCCTCCTCTTCTATGGCGGTGTATGCCCCTTTGATAACGCTTAAATTTGTTAGAGAAATAGCAAATATGGTGAAACACAATATCAGAGTCCTCTTGCAGGAGTATGGCGCCAACACCATAATCAATAGCATCAACGTGGAGAAGAAACGACTATCGAAGAACCGGCATTAGAAGCACGGGCACTCGCCAGGAGGGTCGTCAGGTTTTCAAGGCCCCTTTGATGATAGTCTGACTAAAGAAATACCCTTTCTGAGCTTAAAATGTTAGTCAAAGGAGCAGCGACCTGAAAGAAATTCCGACAAAAACGGCTATAACAACCAACCACAGCGAGAAACTGCATCACCCCTTTTTGTCGAGAGGTACAAGGAAATCCATGATGGCCTCCACCTTCGGAGCAACAGGGGATACCTGACCTCTGCCTATCATATGTCCAAAGTAGGTGATATGCGAGTGCCCAAGCTCTCTTGGGGAGGTTAACCGTCAAGTTGGCGACAGACAGGGTGGTAAAGAACACTGGAAGTCGTTAAATGTGCTCTTCCAAGGAATCACTCCAGATGACGAGGTCGTCCAGGTAGACCCAAACACCATACAGGTCAGCCTTCAGGTGATTCATCAGGTTCTTGAAGGTCCCAGAGGCATTCATCATACCAACTGGAGAACCACAAACTCGAAGAGTCCAGAAGGAGTGACGAAAGCAGAGACCGTCTTCACTTGTTCCGTAAAAGGCTCTTGGTAGTATCCCTGCAGCAGATCCAGCATGGAAACATAGCGAGCGGGTCACAGGTCGTCAATAATATTGTCCATATTGGGAAGAGGAATAGAATCTGGCACAGTCACACTATGTACTATCGTGCACAAAAGTCGTGTCCACTACCCAGCCACAGTGAGGTTTCGAATAGCCTTGAGACTGAAGTTTCGAAACAGCTGGGCGAAATGCTATGGTCGGCCAACAGATGTCACCCACTGTAGTGTGTGTGGGAGGGGGGGGGGGATAGAGGAGGTGGGGGCTGGATGAGAGGCAGGTTTATTCATTATTTATACCACCATAATTTCAAGCTGCCTTTTTAACTACGTTTTGTCTTACAGTTGCTTCTTTATGGTTACGAATTCATGGAACAGGTGCAGTGTCCTGGGTTCTTATTGCCGCTCAGGTCACAATGATACTTTAAAGAATGGAATATATTAAGGATGGATAAAAGTGAAATATGCAAGGATCAGCTAGTTTTACTCAGCCACCACATCAAAATTTTGTTGTTATTCTGTAGTGATGGGTTGTCAGACCACAGCTTACATCGAGAGGAAAGCCAGACTTGACCCGACATTAGCCAGGTCAAAAGTGTAGGGTGGCTCTCACGGTGGACCGGGGGCTACAAATCAACTAGCTCCCCTCCCATGTGACATGTCACCACAACAGACATGTAAGAAGGCACCAGCCGACTCTCTTCCAAGATACAATAACCTACTCTCTGAACAAAGGCTGGACCTGACCTCACATTAGCCAGGTCAAATGTAACCCTCGGAGCCCAACTCAAGGGGCCACAAATCAACCAGGGCCTCTCGTGTCACACGGCCCCACCTGATGACTTCTCCTTACATCTCAGAAACTCCAGTCTGACCCGACATTAGGGAGGTCAAGTGTAGGGGAACTCTCACGGTTGCTCTCCCAATATACACACGGCCCCACCTGATGACTTTCCCAGATAGTTCTGAAAAGTCCAGACCTGACCTCACATTGGCGAGGTAAAATGTAAGGAGACCCTTCGCCGCCCCCCCCCCCCCCCCGCGGCCAGCTGAACCTGACGGCTCGCATCCCAATATATAGGACGTCCTGGTCCTCCCTCGGCGATTCGCAGAGAGAGATACCAGGAGACAGAGTCAGAGAGAGAGACACACAGGGATCGGAGGAGGAGGTCCACCACAGCCGAGTCCCGCTCACGGGAGGAGAGTTGTGCAGGACTTTCCTCCCCGACTTCCCTCCGGTGTCCCAGCTAAACAGTCGCCCTCCCGACACCAGTGTCCCAGCTAAGCAGTTGCCCTCCCGACACCAGTGTTCCAGCTAAGCAGTCTCCCTGCTAGGCCTTCCCTAGGTCACGTGAGTGTTTGTCAGAGCTTTCCACGGGATGAGTTACTTATGTGGGAAGTGTATTCATTTCATGTTCGTGTCCGAGAATCAGTGTCTAGTAACGTAATAATGACCTAGTAACTTCAATAGAAGGTGTTATTAATGTGTCCATGTCATGTTCGTAATTAATAAAGAGTTGTAACGAAGCAGTGTTTGACAAGTCGCCTTTAAGAACGTAATAGATGTGTATTGACGTATAAGATAAGATAAGTGTACGATAAGTGTAAATAACTATCACGGCCACGCTACCAAAATCTTCCTCTCGCTATAATATTCTACTACTATAACCTCCTAACTTACTTCTTCATGTCTCATTTTGTAGCATTACAATTCCGACAAAGAGATTATGGTAATATTTATTTATATTCCACCCATCCTTTGCTTAATAAGTATTTGTGATAATATGCAATGTTATATAATTATATACTTGTGTCAAAAAGAGTGGAGTGAAAAAGTTATCAGTATTGTGAAATAGTATTCAGACTTAATCTAGTTCCAATTCTTCCAAGTTTCAGTGTTTAAACACCCCACCACAATATGCAAGCTTCATATATTTTGGAGTGTGCTCAGTTACCGTTAATATTGTGTGCTGAACATCATGAGCATTTCAATGATGGTAGCAATTGTAACTATATAATTATATTATGTTATAAGACAACACATTCCACGACGTGTCATACAGATCATCGTACACCACACAATACATAATTTGTGGCTATTAAGTTACTTTGTTATGAATTTTCATGCGATATAGTTTAAGACATCATTAAGGACATGGATTTAAGATAACACTGTAGGCGAGTTAATATATATTAATTGTATTTACAAACAATACTAAAATGCAAACAATACACCAATACACACATCTTAGTATTTGGTCCAGCCACCCATTGCATTCAGGACTTCATCAAGGCGATTAGGGATGGAGTCGACCAGCTTCAGGCGCACCCCTGGTCGTCGACGTATACTCTCCCACACGCTGTAAGCTTTGGCCTCTATTGCTGCACAGGTTTGCTGCTCCTCAATATCCCAATCACGTTTCATCATGGCCCAAATATGTTCAATCGGATTAATATCGCATCCTAGTGTTGGCCAGTCGTTGACCTCAATTTCAGGGTGACCCTGGAGGTAGTCCTTTACTATGTTGCTGGTATGAATGGGACTGTTGTTATGAACCAGCCTGATAGTGTGGGGGGCTGGAACTGCCATAGCCCGGACTGTAGGAATTAGCACTTGCTCCAAGATGTCTACATACTGCTCACCAGTGAAATGGCCATTGATCTTGACCAGTTAACCTGGCCTATGTGCCCACATCCACCCCCAGGATGACACTGACACCCTACCACTCACTACACGATGTTGAATGTGTTTCTCATGGTAGCGTGTGTTAGGGGGCCGCCAGCACTGCCTTGCCTCGGCTCCCACTGACCTGAACACCGTTTCATCGGTAAATAGAATGGTTCTCCAGTATTCTTCTCTATGTAGAAGGTGTTCCAATGCAAAACCGAGTCGACACTCCTTGTGAGTAGGTGTTAGCCACCCTTTGTGAGCTGGAATATGGCAGTCGATCCCGGCTTCATGAAGTAGGCGCCTCGTCGTCATGTGATGGCAGTTGAGGCCCAGATTTCTTGTATGCTCCGCTGATGTTCGCAATGGATATGCCGTTGCAGCTGCCACGATCATGGCGTCCATCCTTGCCGACGTTACTCGAGGCCTCCCGCTTCGAGGTTTCGTCTCCACTAAGCCCTCTTCCTCCCACCGGCGGATCCACCTTCTAATCGCCTTGGTGCTCCTTCCCACTTCGACAGCATTGTTCGGCACAGTTGCCCCGGCTCTCCACATCCCGATGATTTGGCCTCGCTCAGCAATCACTGCGGACGAATTTGCTCGTCCTGCAGGCATATCTGAAATGGCAGAGTAATATTATGTTGTGGTAACTGATGCAGGCTTTTATATACTAGAGTAAATTAATGGTACTAGTAACACCTAGGTTAAGTATTATTACTCTGACATAACGCTTTGGTAAATCTTTTTGGATCAACTGCCCAAGAAACCCTTCCTATTTCATGTATTCATAGTGAACTGCAAGTGGATCCTCCCCCGCCCCCAAAACCTCCACCACCACATTCTCTGATAATCATCATCATCATCAAGATTTAGTTTAACCAGACCACTGTCACCCATTTGAGTTTCTCCTAGGGCTGGCCAGAGGGATTAGTTAACATATATTTGTGTTTCTATAATTTAGTGTTATATTGTTTGGAGGAGATTATAGTATTTCAAAAAGGTCAAAACTGAACTTAGCTACAATTTTGGGGGTCTCTGCTAAAATATCTTACATTGTAGGGTTAGTGAAGCACATTGTTAGATACCGATTATAAATAGGGCATTCAATGTGAATATGTTGGACTGTTATTTGTGGGCTCCATTAGGGGAAGACATGACATGAGTTGGCCATGCGTCAATCGCATATGCCCAATTATTAGACGATTCAGAATAGTTTCGTGATGTCGAGAGGATTGTTTTGTTGATGACCAAGGATAAACTGATAATTTGATAATTTTTAGCTTATGACTTGTTGGTTCATTTTCCCAGGACTTTTGACAATCGTCAAATATTAATTGTTTATAGGTAGTTAGCCTCGCCGATAATCAAAATATATGGTTTTCCACTGCTTTACATATTTCTTTGTAAATTTTCGTCCCAAATTACATATAACTGTAATAGGTTACATTACGTTAGGGTTCGTAATATAAAAACGTTTTTCTTCATGTTCATTGAGTCGCTCTGAATTCCATTACTGCTCAAAATACTACATTACCCAACCCAAACTCCCATGTTGCAACTGGGGGTGTAACATAACCGAGTAAGGTAACGTGCGGCAAACGCATAGTACATCAAACACCATATTTTTATGGTGAAGTTACCTAAGGAGCTCATATAACAACTGTCATATAATTATAATATGGTGTCCCACTAATTACAGCAGACATTTGTAGAGGTGAAAAAATATGTGATTCTGAGTATAAAACTTCTATACATGTATGGATTTTTCGGTTTACATTTAGCCGAGACGTGGATTTTACAAATTACGCAAGGCAACCATTACAAATGGCGGAGTCGACGCGGGAGGTACCGATAGGGATACCGAAATATAGGAAAGGGGGAAGAAGGTTTAGTTGTGAAAGAATGTGGGTTAAATGGAACAGACTTTTAGGAGTAGAGAAAGTGTGTGGCCTTCTGCCCACTGCATGGTATTGGATGGTAGGTTGGGGTGACTGGGGCGATGGGAGGGGGGGAAAGGATGTGGAGAAAAGAAGGCAAAAGGAAATGGAGGGCCCATCCCTATTTGGGTGGGGTGCACCTCATCTTTAATTTGTTTGGAGGGCCCATTCATTATTTTTTTCTGAGTAGGGTTACACTTTTTATTATAGATAGTGGGAAACGGATGGAGATAGAGACGTGGTGGCTCAATATCACATATTCTTTCACCTCTACAAATATCTGCTGTCACTCATGGGACACCCTGCAATAGTATAAGGACATGGGATATGCTGACAAATTAATGTGACTTACCTGCTGGTGACGACGATGGTAGGAATGAGACCTCGGCATGTTTCAGTGTTCGACATCATCCGACATCATCTCCTTCCACTGCTGTGGGTGGCGCCAACCTTTGTAACAACTTGTGTATTCTCCGTGACTACCAGTAATGGTAGTCACGGAGAATTAATTACTGGTGTACCCATCAGTCTCACTGTCATAGCCATGAACGGCAGCGATATGGTCGTTGTAGTGCTTTTATTTACCCGTTACACATCTCTCACCATGCTTAATAATATTAACTACCTTCCTGACATTCTTATTGTTATCAGTGATTGCGGAATTCATGATGTTATGCTCCACCTACACACAGCCTGTTACTAGACTAACCACACCTCCTCCATTCCCCCCCCCCCCCCACAAACTACAGTGGGCGACATCTGTTGGCCGACCATAGCATTTCTCCCAGTTGTTTCGAAACTTCAGACTCAAGGCTATTCGAATCCTAACTGTGATTGGGTAGTGGACACGACTTTGGTGCACGATAGTACCTTCCGGTAGTCGACGCAAAGGCGGAAAGTTCCATACGACTTAAGGACCAGGACCACTGGCGATGTTCAAGGACTCAAACTCGAAGGGATCAAACCCTGCTGCTGTAGTCGTTTCTCCTCCGCTTGCATGAATTCGCTCTTCTCATCATTAAGACGATAAGGGGCTTCCCGTATTGGATAAGCTCTTCGGGTAGTTCACGTCATATTGAAGTTAGGGGCAGAGACAAGGTGCATCTCTAAAGATGTCTTCATGTTCTTGTAGAAGTCACGTAATATCGGCTGCCTGGGATCCACTAATATTTCAGTATTAGACAATCTGAATCGGACAAAAGTAGAAGGGTCATCATCACTTGGCTGTTACCAGTGCTACATTGGCAAATCCAACTCATCACTATCCCTAGTGTAAGGGCGATAACGATCTTCCTGCTTGTTACCGCTGCTCACTCGCTCGTTTGCTGGCGCGACCCCCACTTGGAGGGGAGGAGGGGTTGGACGGAGGTGAGGAGGTCGCTGCTACCAGTGTCACTGGGAGACATTACCCAGATTTCAAACCAGACCCACCTCCCCAACTTCTCTTCCAAATTCTGGTGGTGTTCTTATCCAATGCTCTGGATTCGTGGGCTGTGTCCCCAGACCTTCACCTATCGACTATCAATCTCTGGACACCTATCCCATACCACTACCTCGGCTGCCACGACCGTCGCTCGAGTGAGGAGCTGAATGGACCTTCTCCCTGAGAGTGGATCACTGCATTCCAGAACCTTCCCCAGGGCCGCTGCCGTAGGAAATATCTGTTCATTGTTTGATTCTATTGTTGTTTGATTTCATTAATTGCTGACTCCCTTTTATGTTTTGATTCTATCAGTTGTTGACTCCCATTAATTGCTTGATTCCATTAATTGTTTGATTTCATTAATTGTTGACTTCCCTTAATTGTTTGATTCCATTAATTGTTTGATTCCTTTAACTGTTGACTGCATGTATTGTTTGACTCCCGTAATTGTTATTTGATGTTTGTTGAGTGGTGTAAAAGTTTTGTGTTATACTTTTATAGTAAAGAGATGTTAATCTCGAATGGTTGTTTGTTCTTCCTCAGAAAACCATGGTCCTTGACTTTCCTTTTATAAGATCCTGATTAGGCTGGTAAGGGACTTCTATCCCTAAGTCCCAAGCCTTTACACCTAGCATAGTGCTTCTTCAAGAGGTTTACATGAACATGACGCCATTTCTTGTGCCTATTTGGGGGTTTCATTGATATAATTAACATCTCTAACACGATAAGGACCAGAGTAATGGAACTGAGGAGGTTGCTTTGTAAAGGTAACTGCTCCTTAATAATTTTGTCAAACTTATTTCTTATGCTCCTTGACCCTCAGCCAGGTGACCAAAAGCAACTGTAATAGCTACCTCTAGGTGCTCCTTAAATTCATGAACATATGCAGAAATTAGGACAACTTCCTTCAGCCACCTTTCCTTAGGGACATTTAAGGGACCTCTAACCTTATGTCTTTAAATCAATAATTGAAAAGGGGTAAATCCTAAACTTTCCTGTACACTATCCCTCAAAAGAGAAGAACAAAAGCTCAGTGCCATCATCTCAGTCCTGGTCTCTAAGCAAAAGACTCTAGTCTTATTTTTAAGAGTGTAGTGGAAGCCATGTATGACTCCCTGACTTTGAGGGTGGAAAGCAATCGAACGACCCAGAGGTAAAATTTGACCCTAGATCCGATGGCACAGTGGCAGGCAGACCAACTTGTGTGAAAAACTCGATCAGGGCTCAAACAACTCTTCTTGGTAATATTCCGAAGAGGAATGGTCCATCCTCTGGTTAACTTGTAGAAACATCAATGATGGTTAGCAGGAATTGATGACTTCGTCTAGACTGAAATGTTCTAAGAAGGGATCGGGTGAAGAGGAGTTGGTTTGGTGCCAGTCCCAGATTGACCTTTAACCTGGCAAATGTGACAGGTCCTATAGTATGAACTAACATCTTGTTTAAGCTTTGGCCAGAAAAAAATGAGAATCTTTGAATATCTCTTACGTACACCACCATGGACGATACTAAGGATCTCTTGTCTTCCAGGGCTGATCTGCCTGGGCCGTTAAGGGTCTAAATATACGCATGAGCAGGCCAGATTAGAGGCAGAACAATTAGGGAAAGTATCCAAATCAGATTTATCAACAAGATGATTGTAGTGCCGTTTCAAATCGGAATCACGAGACTGTTCTTGAATGAGTTTAGCTCTCGTGATGGGAGAATACCCAGAGCGGATGAAATTAGGACTAGAAGTATCGTCTGGACCTGGTAGCATGGAATTTAACTCCCGAGTGGTCTCGTCAAAGAAATTACGGAGAGAATCATCCTCCGAGAGCGCATCTTGACTATCACAAGGCTCATCGACTGGTTCAGACACATGGTTGAGTGGATTTTCCTCAGTTACGGCTCATTCTGCGAGTAATCGCACAAGTAGGAAAAACTGAGGGAATTAATTCTAATTCTCTTTCTAACTTCAGAGTGTTATTTTCACAAGTGGGTTTGTCGGAGAATCCAGGGTAAGGTCATTGGCAAGATCATTCATTACCTATTAAGACTGAGATACCAGGTACTACTAGGCTGGCCACTACTGCTAAAGTCACATAAATCAGAGACAAAGCAACAATTAAGGTGAACTTTACACAAGGAATATCAAAGTATGTAAGATAAATCAGAACTGGAGAGAGGGAGAGAGGGCTGGACTGACTCCTTATGGGCTAGGAAACCTTGCGAACAAATTGGTCTAAGTAAAGGTGGTGTGTTAGGAGGGGCAACTCCAGAATGTGAGTGCACGAAATCAAGTTTATCACTGGCATGGGGTCAAATAATTCCACTGTATTAGGGACAACACTGACAGGTCTACTATAACCAATGAGGATTTGAATTTAACGGCCGGTGGACCGTGCTTCAGAGGTTCACGGTTCCATAAGTACGATAAACAGGCTTTGTGTGAAATATAACAAAGTCAAGAATTGCTTTTAGTGTCCTTGTGGCACGGTGGTAGCAATCCCTGGTCACAAGCATAGGTCGAGGGTTCCAGTCCTGGCTGGTGATGTTGTTGGTTATATATATATATATATATATATATATATATATATATATATATTATATATATATATATATATATGCTGATAACTACAAGGAAACACGAAGTTCCCAAGCGCTTTCGTGTAATTCACATCTTAAGAGGTGAATACAGACTAAGGAGTAATACTTGACAAGGCTAATATATACAGTAGAGGAGAATGAGATCAAGTCCCCTCGGGACTTGCTGTTCCCTAGGGACTGTCAAACGCCCTTCATTTCTGGTGGAGGTAAATTTAATATGAATCCCTGCCACCAGGCGATTTTCATCTGCTGAGGGAAAGTTGAACTGTATTGCGTAGATTGTAACCACTGTGTATTTTGGTTAATAATGGTCAGCCGCTTCAAGAAAACTAAGTGTGGAAATGGAAAAAAAAATATGTACAGTATAGTACATATACGGTATATTAGTTCTTCATCATTTAATATCAAAATTGATTAAAACAATATACAGGGTTTACTGAGCTCATAAAAAAACATTTTCGTATAGGAATAATAGTGTTATTTAATTTCGTGATGTTAATCAGTTGCAATATTTCACGACCTATTGAGCCATCAGCAACAACATTAACCATATAGCTTTTTTTCTGGTAAAATATAATACTGAGATGAGCATATGCTAATTCCAAATATAATACATTGGGTACTACACCAAGTCTATTACACATCTCATAAATACAACATAATAACTATATTACTTGATATCGCACTAAGAGTATGATGGGCGAAAAGTTTTACTGAAAAGCATGAAACAAAAGTTGGTCACACGTACCCAATATGGCCATAAGAGAGAAATCCTTAGACTTTTGAGAATCTTCCACACAAGGATGCAACTGATTTTTGTAAGCATAATGTGTAATATATGAGTGTTTCATTAACTTTGGAAATCATTATGGATTGATGCCTACTGGAGCTGCTTTGTGACATGGGATCTATTGGGCCCATGTTTTAATGGTGACTCATCCCTCCCTCGCTGGCTACCCTGAGGAAATTTCTAGAAGTTCCGGCGCGACAGAGAAGAGTCAGTAATAGAGCAAGAACTAGTTGAGGAGGGGGGGTGCTTTAATCACCCGTCTGAAGCCAAAATATTTTATAGTATTTTTGAAATGTATATTATATAAGTAAGTTAAAATACTATTTCTCACTTGATGCAGCCTGGCCATTGGCCAAAGGGCCAATTGCAAGAACCTCCGTGGTGTACACCATGCTGTGGTAGCCCCATGGTCGGTTTGCAAGAAGCACTCCGGGCTAAAAGAAAAAAATATATCTAAGATTCGTTATTGGAACGTGGGAGATTTCCGTGGTACTAGCACCCGCCCGATGACCACTACGATGGAACTATGTTTTGAAACCAAAAGAGAAGAAATAAAATTGGATGCACAAAAATTTTATAAATCTGCAAAGGAGTAATATTGTTTATACGATATCCTCCATATAGAACAGCACATGAAGAATTTTATTGTTCTTTTTAAAAGAATTCCATGTTTGTGTGGGAACATCCGCCAGGCTCTACCTGCCTCATCTCCGCTCATATCCTCCAAATTCTCCTAACTATCATAAAAGGTAAGCCTTTAAGATATTTAATCCAAATAATTTATGTGCAGAAATGTATGGAAATCAAATTAAGCTAAAAAAAAGTCTTAAGTGGTCTATTTGAAGAGTGGTGAGAAGTGCTCCATCTGGGATGGTGAATGACGTCCCTATCAGAAATAATATCGACCCAATTTTCGTAATGAGCGCAATTAATAATAATTGTCTAACACTACCAAAATAAATAATGCATTAGTATGATTACTTAGTAGCCTAAATTTCATATTTCAATAGCTCCAAATATGCCAGGTAACCAGTGCCAGGTAGTCCCCAGGTATGTTTCATTTGTGTATCAGTTTAACCACAATTTGTTACTTATAAGATAAATTAAGTGACATAAATTAATGTTTTTTTTTTAATTCCGTTAGTGACTCAATGTATTGCAAGAAAGGACTACCTTACCACTTTTTGTGCAACATATGGAGTAGTGGTAATAATTCACTTTGCCATTGACAGTGGCAGAATCAAGTGTAGATATATCGGCTTTGTATATCTATGATTCCAACAAAATTTAAAAATGTCTTCCAAAATGAATGAAATTGGTGGTATTATTATCTTTTCAGTCATCCAGGGAATTTTAGGATTTTAAGTTGACTGATGTTTTCCAGTTAGGTTAAGTTATGTTGGTTAGGTTAACATTTTGATGTAGATCATTAGCATTTTAAAGGGCCTTTATTTTTTTCTTCTATGAATTTCTCCCCCAAAAAGGGATCAAAGTTTTGGAATCACCATAAAAATCTACATTAGAAAAAAAAATTGAGTGTGTGTTGCATATCAAACCAAACCTCCCAGTCTTCCGCCAGTTGGTACACCTGACTACACTACGATGACGTAGTAACAACAAAAGACGGTCGGGAACCACCATGGCCCGTCTTGAAAAATCACCAAATTTTTACTCCATTGTATTACGACCGCCGGGATACCACAGCGTGGTGTACACCACGGCAGTTCTTGCAATTGGCCCAAAGACCTGTGGCAAAGGGTAAAAAATGTACCGTGCGGTGGCGACTTTTTTTTACCCACAGGGAAATAACATCGCCATAATTGCATTGTGACCTTATTATTTTGTACATTTGTGTTTTAATTTTATAAATAACAAAAATATACATTATAAAACCCATAGAAACATAAAAGCACAGTTATCACGTATTAAAACAAATTTTTGGATATCATAATGTACAGTGTGGTACACGTAAAAATATGCATAATATCCCTGATATATAATTTTAAACTCACATTGAATCACATTTAAATACAAGATAAACTATAGACAAATTGTATATTTCATTACAATCTTTGAATTACATGTCTATTAGAAAATATGTTTGTATCATACCGTATTTGCACTTAAAGTGTATTAAAGTGCATCAAAACATAGGTACACTGTCATTATTATACAGATAATAAACATTCTCAATCTCCTTATGAAGTAATTTAATGCAGTTTCGGAAATGTGTTCTTTTCCCCCTGTGGTAACCCCTGTCTCCAAACGGCCAACCTATATGACCTATAACAAACCTATCCATCAATCACGCAAGTCGTTACACGACCAATACCCATTCATTCATAAACAGTGATACTACTACTGCAACGTTGCTGTTTGGAGACATGGTTACCAGAGTGGGCATAGAAGCACATTTCCTCAACTGTGCTTACTTATCATACTGCATACCCCAGAACTAAATAAACAACTAAATAAATTCAATTTTAATTCGAATAGAATGTCGTCCACAGCCCTCAGGACTGAACTCTTTCAGGTAGATGTCCTGCCTAGAAGGACACCTGCAAAGGAGGAGCAGGCGTGGAGAGTGGTTGTCTCCAAGGGGACTAGGGTCAGACTCAGGAAAGCTGACCAGGGTGTGGAATGCAGTAACCCCTACCAGGAGTTGGAGGAAGCCGGCGGAGAAGAGAAGGGGAAGGACGAAGAAGAGAAGAGGCAGGACGGTGTGGTGCCAGGAGAGAAAAGGGCAGTTGCTCAAACCATGCCCTGTGGTAAGGTCGTGGTAGTTGGGGACACCCAGGTGAGGGTTTTAGATGGGACTTTTTGTGCAAGAGATAGGAAACGTAGGACTAGGGTGTGTTTTCCTGGGGCTGGGAAAGGGCATGTAGCTGAGACGATAGATAGGGTTTTGTCAGGGGAGGGTACCAAGCCAGTAGTGTGTCTTAGTGTGGGAGGAAACGACATAGGCAAGGTTAGGAGTGAGGAACTTTTTAAGAGGTATAGGGAAGCGCTGGGGAAGGTTAGAGAAAGGGGAGGGATCCCGATAGTATGTGGTGTCTTGCCTAGAAGAGGAGTTGGTCGTGAACGGCTGTCCAGGGCAATTGCAATAAATTGCCGACTGGAAAAACATTGTGCAAAGAATGGCTGGGCATTCATTGATAACTGGCAACCATTCTATGGCAACGACGACCTGTACAGTCGTGACGGAGTACACTTGTCTCGTGCGGGGGTAAAGACGTCTGATTCCCTGGAGCGTGAAATTGTCACTCCAAAGGGGGGGCTTCGCCAGAAGAGAGAGATCTGGGTAAGTGGGAGTCAAAAGACAAGCAGGTCCTGGGAAGTAAAATTGGTTACTCAGGACAAGAAGTAAAACAGGACCAGAGAAGGGTACCTGTAGGTTTAAATGTATACTATGCAAACAGTAGGAGCGTTAGAAATAAAATAGACTTGCTGAGAGCGGTTGTATATACCGAGAATGTAGACGTCATAGCAATCACCGAAACTTGGATGAATCTGGAGAGCAAATTTTTTTTGTCAGAGTACCACATAGAAGTACAACCTTTTTCACAAGGACAGGGAAGGTAGGAAGGGGGGAGGGGTCGCACTCTTCGTCAAGGATACATTAAAATGTTGTATTAATAATTCAATAAAGGGTGAATTAGGAACCGAGTCTGTATGGGTAGAAATCACGGAAGGAAGAGAAAAACTAATTATGGGAGTGATTTACAGGCCGCCAAGTCTTGGCAAAGAAGCAGCTCAGCCCATATGGCAGGAAATAAGTAGGGCAGCAAAATATAACAACCTGTGCATTATGGGTGATTTCAACTTCAGAAATATTGACTGGGACAACATTGTAGGTGACTATGAATCTGAAGACTTCCTAGACGCAGTACAGGACAATTTCTTGAAACAACTAATTACAGAACCTACTAGAGGTGACAATATATTAGACCTAGTATTAACAAATAAAGAAAATATTATCAGAGATATCACAGTAGGTGAAGAAATAGGAAACAGTGATCACAGAGAAATCAGGTTCACCCTAAATTGGGAAACAATGACAAAATGGTCAGAGTCCCAAACTGTCGATTGGCGGATTATCAGGGGTTAAGAGAGTACCTAGGTGAGGTCACCTGGGAACAGTCAGGTCAGTCCCAGGTAGGAACGGTTGAGGTCTCAGATGACACAACAATTGATCATGACTATAATATATTCACTAGTATACTACGTAAAGCAGAAGAACAAAATATACCGTACAGAAAAATTAGGTCAAACATGAATGAACCTACGTGGGTGACCAGAAAACTTAAGCATGACATAGGAATAAAGATAGGAATTTATAAGAAATTAAAGGAAGGGGAGGAGCAGCTCAGAAATAGGTATAATGAACTATCTAGGAATGTTAAGAAAAATGTAAGGAAGGCAAAAAGACACTATGAAATCAGGATAGCAAGTGAATCCAAGGCGAATCCCAAGGGATTTTTCCAGGTATATAGAACAAAGGTCAAGGACAAAGTTGGGCCTTTAAAGTCAGGGGGGGGGGGGGTGGGGGAAGTGATCAATGACAGAAGGGGAAATAAGCAAAGCATTGAACAGCTATTTTTTATCAGCATTCACAGAAGAATTCCACGAGGAAATTCCAGAGGTGGAACTGATATTTATGGGAAAGGAAGAAGAGAAATTAAAAAATATCACAATCAGAAAAGAGGATGTTCTTAAGAGGATAAATAAATTAATGAAGACAAAATCCCCAGGGCCGGATGAAATTTTCCCTCGAGTCTTGAAAGAGTGTAGGGAACAGATTAGCGGACCCCTCGTAAATTTATTTACAAAATCATTAGACACGGAGTTGTGCCAGACTTGTGGAAACAGGCAAATGTAGTACCCATATTCAAAAAGGGAGACAGAGCATCAGCGTCAAATTACCGGCTGATCAGTTTGAAGTCAGTAGTGGGGAAATTTCTTGAATCAATTATTGCAAATAGCATCCGATCGAATTTAGAGAAAAGCAAATTAATCTACGACTCTCAACATGGGTTTACAAAGGGAAAATCTTGTTTAACAAATCTGCTGACGTTTTTTAGGAAATTCTTCGAGGTAGTAGATAATGACGAAAATTACGATGTTATTTACTTAGACGTTCGCAAAGCATTTGGTCAGAGTACCGCATCAGAGGCTTCTGAGAAAAGTTAAGGTTCATGGTATCGAGGGGAAAGTTTTAAATTTGAAAAAATCATGGCTCACCGATAGAACGCAGAGGGTCAGCGTAGATGGTGTTAAATCTGAATGGGACTGTGTAACTAGTGGGGTTCCCCAGGGGTCAGTACTAGGCCCACTCTTGTTTATAATCTACATAAACGATCTAGATAATGGGATCAGCAGTGACTTAAGCAAGTTTACGGATGACACCAAAATAGGACGGCAGATTAATTCAGGGCAGGATGCAAATGCACTACAGGAGGATTTAAATAAACTTCAGGCCTGGCCAGAAAAATGGCAAATGAAATTCAACACCAGCAAGTGCACCGTACTTAATATTGGAAGAACAAATACTGTTAATGTATACAGCCTTAACAACATCAACCTAGAGAAGCCGACTTGTGAAAGAGACTTAGGGGTACTTGTAAGCCCAGACCTACGGCCTAGAAAACAGTGCATTAATGTTCGAAATAAGGCAAACAGAGTATTAGGTTTTATATCTAGAAGTGTAAGTAATAAGAGTGCAGAGGTCTTATTGCAACTATATCTTGCGCTAGTTAGGCCGCACCTCGATTATGCGGTTCAGTTCTGGTGCCCTTATTATAGAATGGATATCAATTCACTGGAGTTAGAGCAACGAAGAATGACGAAAATGATTCCGGGACTTAGAAACTTTCCATATCAAGATAGGTTAAAGAAACTAAACTTGCATTCCCTGGAAAGACGAAGAGTGCGGGGAGATATGATAGAAGTATTTAAGTGGGTGAAAGGTATCAATAAAGGGGATATAGATAAAGTTCTTATAATATCCGAGCAGGATAGGACTCGTAGCAACGGATTTAAGTTGGATAAGTTTAGGTTTAGGAGGGAGATAGGAAGGAACTGGTTCACAAATAGGGTGGTGGACGAGTGGAACAAGCTCAGCAACTGTGTAGTAAGTGCTGGAAAGCTAGAAGGTTTTAAAAGGAGGCTGGATAGATTCATGGATGATAGAGATTGGTAATAACTCTCGACAGGAGCTGCCATGCACAGGCCAACCGGCCTGTTGCAGACTCCTTATTTTCTTATGTTCTTATGTTCTTAAGTAAATTATAGGTACTAGGTAGTAGCCAGCTGCCAAACAGGAGGTACTACCGCCTGGGAAGATATTGGAAGCTTAATACTGTATATTGTCTAATGGTATACCCTGATGCCATATGGCATCAACAAAATTGTGACCAAGTCCTAGGTTGCTGATCTGACTTTCTGCTTCATTTACACACAATTGCAGGCTCTCAATTGTTTCTCTTACTCTTCAGTCAGTCAGAACACCGAGATAAGAGAACCGTGACTCAGAGGTGATAAAGGAGATTTTGGGCAAGGTATAGTTAAGAAGTGGGAAGTACAGAAGAAGAATGGTAGCAGGTGGGCTTTCCACCTTGCGGAGGCTGATTTGTGGCTTAACCAGTGACAGACGTCCCTCAGTCCTCCAGGGGCAAGGGAGGGTAGATAAGCTAAGCTAAGCTAGTTTAAAGTGCGATCCAAGGGAATGTGCTGTTTTAGGGTTTGTTGGAGGGTCCCCTCAGGTCCTTGTGTTGTTGAAGGGATGTTCTCATCTTTTGTGATTGGTTGGTCCCACCAGGTCCTTATGTAACTGGCAGGATAATCCCCATCTTTAATGTTATGAATGTGGTGTTGGTTTTCGTGTTGGTTGTTTCTTGGAGAGTCCCTCAGGTCCTTGTGAAACTGAAGGGATGGTCCTCATCTTTAGTGAATGGGGGGTCCCACCAGGTCCTTGTGTGAACTGGCAGGATAGTCCCCATCTTTTCGGTTATATGAGTGGTGTTATTCTCTCGCGTATAATGGTTCCAGGCTGATTTTGTTAATGTTGAAGCTTCTTGGCCACCAGCTGTGTGATATATTGTTGTTTGCCTGTAATAGTTCATGTAAAATAGAGTTGACAGCACAACATACATATATTGTTTCTCACTTTTAATCTTTTTTTTTCATTTCTGTATATATTTATGATTCTTTATTATTATTTTTATTATTATTATTATTATTATTATTATTATTATTATTATTATTATTATTATTATTATTATTATTATTATTACGTTTTCGCCCCCCCAGGCCCCGTTGTGGGTCAGTGATCTGTGCCCGAGTGGGCTAATTCCCGTTCCAATAAATTGATGAAAAAAAAAACACTGACTCTTCAGGCTTCTACGCCCTTGACTAAAAAACCTATGACCCTTCATGCTTCTACGCCCTTAACTCATGAGACATAAAGGTAAGCATGAACTTAGCATGCTTCCCTGTTGGGCGTTGTAAACGCTTCTGCGCTTCACCTTACAAATTGATTTTTGATTTTGCCGCTTGCAGCGGCTACTTTATTGTGCACCCCACACTCATCCTGTGAGCGGTAGCGCAAAAGGATTACAGAGTAGGGTTTACAAAGGGTCATAATAATTAACCCCGGTTGTCAGGATATTATGGCACTGAAAGTTACACGTATTTCATTTACATTATTTGTTTAGTTCTATACATAAAGGGTAACTTATTCACAAATGAGTGAGAACAGGCGCGTGAGGCAGTATGTCTGGCCTCACACTTTGTTATTCACATTTACGTGGGAGGTATTCAAGCACATTGCGTATTTGGTTCTGCACATTAGAACTGACATAGATACTAAGTGCAAAAAAGTGGATACAATCTTAATATGTCGGCTATCTTGCCATTAGAGATGAAGTGTTGTGCCATTTCACACACAGTGTTCTTGGACCTGTCCCTAAAAGGTTCTATCTTCACACAGTCGAGGACGTAGTGTTCAAGTGTGTGGCCATATGTATGGCCACACACTTTACATTTAGTTTTGTTTACATCTGCTTGAGGAACATACTGCCAAAGGTACATATATCCTAACCTTAATCTAGCTGTTACAACATCTTGTAATCTAGTGATCTTGTTACTTGCTCCATATACATGTTTCACTTGATACATCTCATCATGGTAAACTATGGATTGACTAGTGCCTGTTTGCACTTGTCTACTTGCGTCAAACTCATCAATAAGTTCTTTCCTAATTACAGTTTTAAGGGTTCTTTTTGACAGACCCAAATTGTATTCAACGGTGTCTTTGTTAGACGCGAGTTTGGCGAGGGCATCAACTCTGTCATGTTTTATGAGGCCTATGTGAGAGGGGATCCACAACAGTTTGACCCTGACACCCCGGTCAACAAGGCACGCATATTTGTGTCTGGCTTCAGAGACAAGAGCGTGACAACCTGAGTCGAGGGTACCAAGGGCAAGTAGTGAGGATAGAGAGTCAGTGATGATGAGACTGTCAGTAACAGTGGTTTCAATGAATTTAATAGCTGTGAGTATGGCAACTAATTCAGTTTGTAGAGTGGATGCCCAGTTGTTAATTCTAACTCCTTTCTCAATTATATTACCTTCAGGTTGAGTCACAACAATAGCACTTCCAGCCCTCCCACAGGCGGTGTTTAGAGACCCATCAGTGTAGATGGTCTGTGTGATATTATCATCAGTCTGTAGAGTGTGTATGTGTTCAAGAGCTCTCAATTTGGCAGTGTGTTGGAGATAAATGCTTTGTATTATTAATTTTTTAGGCGGATACGTCGGTATTGTGATAGCGAAGGGAACTGTCCGCCAGGGTGGCAGGAAGCGCTGTTGTGTCTCAACTTTGTACAGGTGGTCTAGTCCAAATATCTTCATATGTGTAGCTGTAGTTTGGATCCATTTAGACTCAGTAGTCCCATGGTTCATACATTCTAGCAATTTTAAGGAAACAATGTTATCAGGATCACCACGCAGAAGCCTCAGGGCTATCATGAGGTTGACTTCAATTATTCTATCTTTAACACTGGGTATACCTAGTTCTTTCCTCATATTAAGTACTTTAGTGCTCATGGGACATCCTAGGATAATTCTGAGGGCTTTATTTTGCATTTTCTCGAGCTTGTCAACGCCTTTTTCGTCACGAATGACCAGGGCTGGTGCGTGGTAATCTATCAGAGATCTTATATAGCCTAGGTACATTGTTTTAACAATTCTAATATTAGCACCATAGTGCGGGCTGTACCCCGCTACACTTCTAAGAGGTCTCAGTCTGTCAGTACATTGGCGGGTTAGCTGTTGTATGGCAGGTAGGGTACAAGGGATGGAAACACCAAGATATTTAAAAGAAGAAACATAGTCAATAGTGTTGTTACCTATCTTGAACTTGGCGGGGCCGCGTTTGCGGTTCCCAGCTTGTTTGTTGAACACCTTAGTTTTGTCAGTGGAGATAATAAGACCGAGGTGTTCACAGGCTGCGTATACATGGTTCAGGGTGGTTTGCATTTCACGATGAGTTTTAGTATGTTTAAGAATATCGTCAGCATAGCTGATTGAGATATTGCTGGGGTTGTCTGGTATTAAATTTAATAATGCATTCATAAGAACATTGAACAAAGTGGGGCTAAGTACTCCACCTTGAGGGGTACCAAGTTGCATATCTTTAACTTCACTTTTGTATCCCTGAAACAGTGCAGCAGCCCTTCTGTTGGTTAGGTAACCACTTATCCAGTGTAACAGCCTACCTCCTATATCCATTTCGGCTAGTTCGTACAATATCAGTTGCCTATTGGCAATATCAAATGCAGCTTTTAGGTCAAGAAATGTGGTGTATCTGTGCCTTTCATCACCATGCACAGTTAGGAATGTGGTGATGCAATTATGTACACCTTTACCATGGGTGAAGCCATTTATGTTAGGAGACATGTGTTCTCTGATTCTATATAAGAGTCTGCCAAGAACCATCCTCTCAAAGGTTTTACACAGGCAGCTGGTTAGTGATATGGGACGAAAGGCTGTCCTGGTTTCGGTATTGGTACAACAATACTGCTGGTCCATGATGTGGGTAGTTGGCCCTCGGCATGACTCATATTGTACAATACCAACAATGGATTGCCTGGCACGCGCCTTAGTAGTCTAATGATGTTGTAGGTGACCCCGTCCTCTCCAGGGGAAGTAGACCTACCCCTGGCGAGGGCGGCGTCAAGCTCCCACTCAGTATATGGAACATCACACTCATCGTGCTGTTTGCCCAGCATAAAGCTAATAAGATTACTTCTCTCTACAGACTTCGCATCAAGGAGTCCCCGAGTCCCAGCTGGTAACATGTCATAGCTCGACACATGAGCCCACTTTGTTATTAGCTCATTCGACTTTTGCAGAGGGTTTGGATGGGAGACGTGTCTTCTGTTTTTACCTCTGATTATGTTTATGTCTTTCCAGGCTTTGCTGAGGGATGTGTGTTGGTTCAGGCTGTTGACATATGTCTCCCATGCATTTTGTCTGAGTTCGTTTACACGTTCCCTGACAGCAGCAAGGGAAGCTTGATACAATTGTAACATTTGAGGTGTTCTAAATTGTCTGTAACCCTTACCCACCCTCCTGACCCTAGCCCTGAGTTTTTTCAGCTCAGGGTCATTATAGCACTGCTGTTGCCTGTTCCCATTATGCTGACCACGTTTTCTCCTTTTTTTGGTGGAGGCATTGTTGGTGAAGTATACATAAGTCCTATCTATCAGATCGTCATGGAAACTTTGGTAATTGTCAGGCTTGTAGTCCTTGTACCAGTCATGGATGAAGTCTATGAACTGGCTTTCATGTTCTTGCTTGACTGTGATTCTACGTCTGTTGAGTTTACCACCAGTGGGGGTGTCATTGGCTACATGTATACTAGCTTGGATTGGGCTGTGGTCAGACATAAGATCAGTGACAACATCAGAGCTATGAGTTGTGTATGATAGATTAAAGCCAATACATTTGTCTAGACCCCCGCCATAGATGTGTGTTGGTTCATTATTACCTATAATTTGAACATCTTCATATGCGCTGAGAAGTGAGATAAGTCTCCTACCATTGGTGTTAGTGGTGGAGTCACCTAATTTCTTGTGTCTAGTATTCAGGTCACCCATTAGGACAGTGGGCTCAGTGTGTAAAAAGTCTGGGAGATCTGTGTATTGAAGCTGATCTGAGGGAGCATAGGCGTTTAGCACGTTGAGTGTGGAGTTGCCCAGGTGGATAGTGATCCCATGGTACTGAAGGTTGGTAGTCTTTTTGGATACAAGAGGTACATGCGGGAGTGACTTCTTAACATACATCAAACATGTGTGAGTAGAACTAGGATCATAATACACATAATTGGGCAGACTGGGTGGGGGCTTACCATTAGGTGTGAGACACTCCTGCAGACACACAATATCGATGTCCTCAGTCACAACTTTGTGGTGTAGGTCAGGGTATCGTTTTCTAAGGGATGAGATGTTCCAACTCATCACCTTCACCGCTCTGTATCTTTGTCTGGTATTAACATTGGCCATTATGAAATGTATTTGGAATTTTGTCTGGTATTAACACTGGCCATTATGAAATGTATTTGGAAAGAAGCAAAAGGCACTGTATGATACTGTTCTTTTCTGCGCTGCCTGTCCCTTCGGCAGGCAGTAGGCCAGTTAACCTTTTGGAAACATTTCTGGAGCATGTACGGCTCAACAATTGTTGTATTTCAGTGGCAGACAACAACTCACTTTGGTTACACTCGACATCACCACCATTTTCTGTTTGTGCTTGTTCATCTTCACTGACCATGTCCACAGAGGCATCAGTAGAACTGTTACCAGTATCACTATTTTCCTCTGCGTGGACACTAGTTCCTGGTGGGTCTTGAGTTTCCACATCTGGTACTGACATCTGAATGTCTTCAGTTTGACTGTAATTTTTCCGAAGTTGCTGCACTGTGTTGGTGGTGTTTTTTTCCTTTAGTGTATCACAGAGGCTCCTAAACATTTCAGTTTGAGCTTGAGCTTGAGCTGTAACCTGAGCTTTGAGTTCTTTAATTTCATTTTTCAAATCATTGATCTCTTCACGATGTGCGTGTTCATGGAGTGTGTTGGCAGCTACCTGTTGTGTCGGTACGTCTGTGTTGCCCCATGCTGATCTTTCGATGACTGCTGGTGATGATCCTGGAGCTTTGGTGGGGAGGGCAGGCCAGGGGTTGGCCGTAGGGAGTACCCTAGCAGCATTAGTGTTTCTTGAGACCTGCCTGGGTGGCGGGTCTGGGCGCTGAAGGGGTGTAGGAGCTCTAGAACAGTTAGGGTGCCATACAGGAACTCCAACTGTTTTGCAGTTAATACACTTCTGTTGGATGACACCCCCTTGAGCAACTGTATCTCTGCAAACCTGTGTTGCATGTTGCCTTGAGCAGAGACCACACCACGGCTTAGTCGAGGGGCATAACCGGGCCACATGGCCCCAGTGCTGACAGTTGTAACACCTCCGGTTAGGGGGCTGATAGAGAGTTACCTTCAGAGTCCGATAGGCACCACGGACTCGAATGGTCCTGGGTGGGTCTTCCGAGCCAACCCAGTCTGCAATGACTGCATTCTTGCCCCTGAGTCGCTTCGTCCTTCTGATGTAGGGATGGGCTTCTAGTAGTGTAGGGGTCTGGTACTGGTCGAGCCCTATGATTATTATGGTCTTCTTGCTCGATGGTTGGGATGATTGTTCCATGGTTATTCCCCTTATGCTATTGGTGAGGAGATCCTGTATGACTGCTGGGTCGTTTCTAATCAGAACATGATCTTGTGTACCGACTCTGAACTGAAACTCAGCCTCAGGATATTTGTCTTCCGCATCGTTCAGCCAGAGATACTTGTCTTCAGGTGATGTACCTCCAGGGAAGTACAATCTTACTCTCATGGGGGGTTGTGGTTGTAGTTGATTGTCTCTGAGTCTTTCTGCCTTTTCGGCCTTCCGCTTGTTCCTGGACTGAACTAGTTGAAAGCCATCTTCTCCGTTGGTGTCAAGGTCAACACCACAGTCGCCTGGCTCACTCAGTGCATCAGGAGAGTTAAAGCGAGCAGCTGTGTCTCCAGTCAACTCAGACATGGTGGAGTTACAGGGCTCGACTTATATGCCTACGTCAGAGGGCCGAGGACTGCTTGGCACTCCTAGGAAGTCAGCGGTGGTTGGGAGGTGCGAGGGTAAGAGGGCCTCCTGGGAGCGGAGGGAGTGTGGTGTAAGGTAACAGGTGTATTCTCAGTTTATAAGCACTTTTATTACACTTCACTTGTTCTTAATAGTAACTCTGTTTTTCTGACGGCACAACACCTCAGACCATCCTCACTTGGTTCGTCGAGACCCAACATTAAGTGTCCGTTACTATGGTGGAGGTGGGGGTGGGGGCGACCGCATGGGCAGCACTCTCGGCCCCATAGGGGCGATAGTCTCGGGACCACCCCTGTCAAAGCAGGCCTAACGACACTGACCTTAGCGCCGAGCCCCCTCATTATCCCACCACTAACCCAGCAATGGGTCACCACTCACTTGGAGAACGCCGGTGAACACACGGAATATTTACAATTTATGCCGTCGGGGATGAGAAGAAACCTTGGGTGGCAATCCTTAAGGTGACATCCGATATTCACGGACACATTGTCAAATTCCCGCTCCCACACAGCGAGTATGTCCCCACCAATAACACTTTAGATCGGAGAATATGTCTGGCCAGCGGTGTTGACCTGACCTGACCTGACGCGCGACTGCACCTTACAAAGGATGTAGGGGGGGGGGGGGGGTGCCCAATTAAAAAAAAAAAGAAAAAAACTTACAGAGACGAGCGAACATGGTCGCCGACGCGTTGTCCAGGAACATAGCACCAGTAACATCTGTATCCTCGTTCACTCTCTCGCAATTATGGGATGAACAACGACTTGATCCCTTGTGGTCTAAAGTTATTTTTGCTCTAGAGTCGGGGGAGGAGGCTAATCTTCAGAAGGTACCTCTTCCGTTCAGTCAATCTGAACTACGACAGAACATACTCCGTTGCTCCAAACTGACAGCTCAGGGTATTGTAACACAAATTGTCTTACCTGTACCTTCAGCAGGCCATCCCGGGCGTGACAAATGCCTTGCGGAAATCACCATAAACAATTATCATTGGAATACAATGAAAAAAAAAAAAACATAGTGTAGCACATTGCTAAATCTTTATCGTGTACACAGCACATGGGTACTACTTTTCCACCTGCTCCAGTGCTGGGACACCCTACACCGGAACGTCCGTTTGACACAGTCGTCAGTGAAGTATAAACAACTTCCGAGGAGTCACAAAGGATCCTCATATACGTACTGGTGTGTGTCGATCATTTCTCTAGATTTGTGATTTTAGTCCCACTCCAGGATAAATCAATCGAGTCTGTGGCTCACTCCTCAGTTATGCATCTCATATGTCCTTTTACTACACCCAAGGTTCTTCTCTCCGGCAAAGCAATAGGGCTCAAGAATCAAATTTAACACAAATATGTCTGCAAAACGGCATCCAACAAAGCTTCATCACAGCTTATCATGCGGACAGACTTAAAAGGGTACACCCAGATTTACCCAGGGATGTCAACGATATCCTAGACACATCTGATCAAACCGCAAACATTAATTATACCATCTGTATCTGATGGTTATCGTTTAAAACTATGCTCTGCAAACCAATTGTAAGGATTTTTTTATCAGCATGGTAAGAGTCGTTACACTCCTACTACTTAGGCCTAGCATGGTATCCAGTCTCTTGTCTCAAAGGTAACTAAAATAATCACACTGATTATCCATTTATCTCAGTAATACATAAGTTGACACAATCAGTACCCACACTAGAATGGGTGATATATATTGTCATGGGTTGCGTTAGGCTTACCCAAGCATCCAACTCCAAAGTTTGTTTCACTAGAGATAAGGCACCCAGCGAGCCCTGACTACGACATAATTTTTTCCATTAGTGGTATGTTAGCCAGTCTATAGGGGGAGACCATTGAGACAGTGTTGTACTGTTCATCGCCTCACGCCCCAAAACCACATTTTGAGTAGTATCCCCTAGACCATGGGTTAGTTAAGACGTCGTCCCCACCCACTCCCTTCTGAAGGGAACGGGACTCAATACAGAGTCATCCTCCGCCACCCCGTCCTGTGGACCGTCAGTGACACGAGACTAAGTGTGCTAACCTAGGTGGTTATCCCCATGGAAAAATCACGTGTAGATGCTTGGTTGCGACAAGAGCAATCCAGGCTGGCCTATCAAACCTACAGTAAATGGTTAATCAATTCACGCTTACAGACTTCTTCAGCGCGACACCCGTCTTCAGCGACTGTGATCGACACGAGACTAAGTGTGTTAACCTAGGTTTTTATTCTCCATGGAAAAATCACGTTTAGAAGCCTGGTTGCAACAAGAGCATTCCAGGCTGGCAGTAAATGTATCACTTGAAGAATTAAGGCTCTGTTAATTCATACCCACAGCAGAGAAATTACATGCGTCCCCAAGTTGAAAATTCCCTTTTTAAAAGATTAACTTTATTACAGCGTGAGTGTCAGTGACTCATATACCCATGCAAATTGTAAATCATTGTATGGAAGATTGCCAAATAAATGTAAGTGCAATTAACTGCCTGTATCTGTGATCCTATCTTATTATTATTAAAGGTAATGGCTGATTAGCTATGATAAAGTATAACCAATAACTTAGATGGATGTTGGAAATTAATGGAACTCATTAAATCATCGTTTATCAAGTATAAATCATGGAATGTCGGGTGGTGGAGTTAATTTCTACGTAGATAAACCATAATCTCCTGTAAGTAACTAGTGTGAAGGAATCGAAATCTACAGTAAATAATATATGAAACACAATATAATATAATCTTTATATAACATCCACACCTAAACTACCAAATCCAATTTCTATCTTGTACAAATGACTAGCATATTGCAGAAAATTTATACCGATGACAAGTGCATTGCGGAAAATTGATACTGATGACAAGTTCATTGCGGAATATTTATGCTAATGACAAGCTCATTGTTGATAAATTAACGCATGTTTAAGTCTCGTTCATGCCCATCTTTTTCCTGTACACACTCTTCATTTAACCCCTAATTTTCAAAGCACAGGAGTTTGTAATATTTGTGGGCTCTCTTGTCCCAGAAACAATACTACCGCATTCAGCAACTCTGTATATATTTTTCATTTTACTAGAAGTAATGCGACAGCATTCTGCTATTTTTCATTCACATTCCAATGCGTTCTCACCTCATGACATATGGAACCTTTTCCAATACATGTAATGACACACTTGTGACCCTGGATAAACAATCTGATCTCTAGTAGTGCCTGATCAACTATCATTTGTTCTTTTTAGAGCGGATGATTCTAAGGTGATGCCACAGCATAAATCATCACCTCTACATTTGTATGTATGTCCGGCCTATGCATTCGCATTTATTCCTGCTACACAAGGAATATGCAAACTGGCACTCATACAAACGACCACTCGCGCAGTGCTGACACAATATACTTAAACAACTACTTCCACGAAAACGGTGTTTCATGCACATCTTCATAATGTGCAATATCTTTTTCCTGACCGACTCAGTGCAATTTTACTATGCCAAGATGGTGGTAAGCACTTCGTAATTCAAGTTTATTATATTACTCTATGGCTCCAGACTATTGTGAAATCACCAGTAGTGTCGCCATAACCTTGCTAATCCATCATTAACATTCAATTTCAATTGTTTATTCCTTAATAGAGCAAGCTGGATCCTAGCGCTGTCACTAGGTACCCCTGTACAATAACACCAGAAGCATCTGGCAGTGTGACAAGTATATACAGTATAAATATTATAAAGGGGCTTACTAAGCCTAAGGAAGGCAGGATATTCCTTTAACACATAATCAATGTTATTTACATAATATCTGACCAGTATTGGGAGGATCATCGTGTCTCCGTCAGGGGGTAGTGGAGTGGTGGTCCAGCAGGCGTCACGGAAGCGTTGTGTGTGGGGACATCTTAGGAGGTAGTGGATAAGGGTGCGGCTGTCGGGTCTTCTGCATAATGCACAAGAGCGTTGCTCAGGGGATGCGGGGATACCAATCTCTCAAGCAAAGTCATACCCAATGATAATACGGGCGGTAATCACGTCCCCTTTCCGCGACCCTTTCCCATAGACATACGAGAGGTCAGGAAGTTTACGGAGGACATCGTACCAGGTGGGCGGGGAGTCCAGGGGGATGGCTGCTTCTCGAGCTTCTCTCTGTTTGCGGCGTATTTGGGTCCTAAGCTGTAAAAGTGTTCGAGGAACAACGTAGTCAGGTGTGGCCTTGTTGCAGCCAGTCTTGGCAAGGCCATCTGCTGCCTCATTCCCCAAGATACCGACATGACTGGGTATCCATAAGAATGTCACAGGACGACCTGCATCCTGAAGTGTGGATGTTAACCCTCGTATTCGGAGGATCAGGTCCTTATTTGTCCCTCATCCAAATGCGATCCCGTCGAGAGCAGACCTGGAATCGCAGCAGACAAGCAAGGGGCAGAAACCATCTCCTTCTTCCTCAGCGAGAAGGGCAGCAAGGAGGGCTATTAGTTTAGCTTGAGTGGAGGATACCCCGTCAAAAACTCTGAGAGACAGTTTGATAGGCTCAGGGTCATAAGGACGGGAGATGTAGACACCAGCCCCGGCCCGACCTGTAGCGGGGCCAACAGAACCATCAGTGTAGAGGACGACCCTACCTGGGGACCAGTGGGCGATGCTGGAGAGGTGGCATTTGCAGAGAATAACAGGGTTCACGTGGGATTTCGGGAGCGGTCCACCGAGGGCAATCACTTCAGGTTGAAAATCCAGCCAGGGAGAAGGGGAAGAACCATCAGCAGAGGTAACAACAATATCAGGCAGGAGGTCGTGTTCCTGAAGGCCTCGGATGAGTGACAATCGCCCCTGCCCACAGGTAAGGTCGTGGTAGTTGGGGACAGCCAGGTGAGGTTTGTAGATAGGGCTTTTTGTGCGAGAGATAGGAAACGTAGGACTAGGGTGTGTTTTCCTGGGGCTGGGATAGGGCATGTAGCCGAGACGATAGACAGGGTTTTGTCAGGGGAGGGTACCAATCCAGTAGTGTGTCTTAGTGTGGGAGGAAACGACATAGGTAAAGTTAGGAGTGAGGAACTTTTCAAGAGGTATAGGGAGGCGCTGGAGAAGATTAGAGATAGGGGAGGGATCCCGATAGTATGTGGTGTCTTGTCTAGAAGAGGGGTTGGTCGTGAATGGCTGTCCAGGGCAATTGCTATAAATTGCCGACTGGAAAAACATTGTGCAAACAATAGTTGGGCATTCATTGATAACTGGCAACGATTCTATGGCAACGACTACCTGCACTGTCGCGACGGAGTACACTAGTCTCGTGAGGGGGTAAAGACGTTGTCTGCATCCCTGGAGCGTGAAATTGTCACTCCGAAGGGGGGTTTCGCCAGTAGAGAGGGGTCGGGGAAAGTGGGAGTCAAAAAACAAGCAGGTCCTGGGAAGTAAAAATAGTTGCTCAGGACAAGGGGTAAAACAGGACCAGGGAAGGGTAGGTTTAAATGTATACTATACAAACAGTAGGAGCGTTAGAAATAACATAGACTTGCTGAGAGCGGTTGTATGTACCGAGAATGTAGACGTCATAGCAATCACCGAAACTTGGATGAATCTGGCGAGCAAAATTTTTTTATCAGAGTACCACATAGAAGGGTACACCCTTTATCACAAGGACAGGGAAGGTAGGAAGGGGGGAGGGGTCGCACGCTTCGTCAAGGATACATTAAAATGTTGTACTAATAATTCAATAAAGGGTGAAATAGGAACCGAGTCTGTGTGGGTAGAAATCACGGAAGGAAGAGAAAAACTAATTATGGGAGTGATTTACAGGCCCCCCAAGTCTTGGCAAAGAAGCAGCTCAGCCCATATGGCAGGAAATGAGTAGGGCAGCAAAAATAACAACCTATGCATTATGGGGGATTTCAACTTCAGAAATATTGACTGGGACAACTTTGTAGGCGACTATGAATCTGAAGACTTCCTAGACGCAGTACAGGACAATTTTTTGAAACAACTAATTACAGAACCTACTAGAGGTGACAATATATTAGACCTAGTATTAACAGGGGTTAAGAAGGTACCTAGGTGAGGTCACCTGGGAACAGTCACGTCAGTTTCCAGTAGGAAGGGGTGAGGTCATAGATGACACACCAATTCATCATGACTATAATATATTCACTAGTATACTACATAAAGCACAAGAACGAAATATACCATACAGAAAAATTAGGTCAAATAAGAATGAGCCAAGGTGGATGACCAGAAAACTTAAACATGACATAGGAATAAAGAAAGGAATATATAAGAAATTTAAGGGAGGGGAGGATCAGCTCAGAAACAGGTATAATGAACTATCTAGGAATGTTAAGAAAAATGTAAGGAAAGCAAAGAGAGACTATGAAATCAAAATAGCAAGAGAATCCAAGGCGAATCCCAAGGGATTTTTCCAGGTATATAGGACAAAGGTCAAGGACAAAGTTGGGCCTTTAAATCAGGGAGGGGAGAATTGATAAATGGCAGTGAAGAAATAAGCAAAGCATTGAACAGCTACTTCTTATCAGTTTTCACAGAAGAAATTTGAGATGAAATTCCGGAGGTGGAACTGACATTTAAGGGAAAAGAAGAAGAGAAATTAAAGAATATCACTATCAGAAAAGAGGATGTTCTTAAGAAGATAAATAAACTAAAGAATACAAAATCCCCAGGGCAGGATGAAATTTTCCCTCGAGTCTTAAAAGAGTGTAGGGAACAGATTAGCGGACCCCTGGTAAACTTATTTACAAAATCATTAGACACTGGAGTTGTGCCAGAGTTGTGGAAACTGGCAAATGTAGTACCCATATTCAAAAAGGGAGACAGAGCATCAGCGTCAAATTACTCGAGGCAACAATATGACTTTGGTATATAAGCTTTGGGGACAAGAATAACTCCCAGTGTATCATGTTGTAATTGTCTATGTAACTTACTAAACTTATTTTTTAACTATTAACTTAGTTCTTAATTTTTCTTCCATAGGTGATTTAAAGAGTGATACAGTGTATGGGATATGATAATTTATAATTGTTTACTACTAACTTGACGGGTAAAAAGTAAAACGTAACTCCTGCAGAATATGATTTTAAGATAGATTTATTTCCGAATTTAAATAAATACATAAAAAGGTGCTGCAATTTAACCCACGTTAACAATTGCTACGAGAGATGTCTTTCGTCAAGATGTCAAGTACAATGTAAGGCTGTAACAAGCAGGATGGTTGCCCGCCGCTCGTTTGCTTGTTCTCGGCCCCACTAGGGGGGGGTAGACGGAGGTGAGAAGGTCACTGCTGCTTCTTCACACAGCAGACAATCGCCATCCAACATCACAGCTGCACTTCCCCGCTGTTCGATTACAACACTGGTTGTGTGCTCATGTGAGGCTCCTGGGGCTCGTGGGCTGATTCCCCAGTCCTTCACTATTTGGCTGTCAATCCCCTGACACCTGCTCCAGCTACTACCGCGGTTGCCACGTCATCTCCTCTTCCTCCACGCCCTATCCATAGTCCGTTTCCTGGCGTCTCTCTTATGTGGCAAGACATCGCCCACCAATGCCGGCGCTAAGTGAGGAAGCTGCCCTGGACCTTCCCCCTGAGAGCTGACCACAGCGTCAACGGAACATTCCACCTGGCTGCAGTCGTAGGAAATATCTGTACTTTGTTTGACTCCCGTAATTGTTCGACTCCCGCAATTGTTTGACTCCCGTAATTGTTTGATTCCTGTATTTGTTTATTTAATATTTGTGTGAGTGGTGTCAATTATTGCGATTATTTTCGTAGTAAAGAGATGTCAATCTCTAACGGTTGTTTGTCACCCCTTGGAAACCCATGGTTCTTGACTTTCCCTTTATAATATCCTGATTAGGCTGGCAAGGGATTTATATCCCAAAGTCCAGGCCTTTACATAAAATAAGTATTGTATATCGTGTATAAATCAGTATTTTGTTGAGACTCATCCTGAGTACGAACGTGACACTCACTTTGTCCAAACATTCATAGACTGCTCCCAGGACATAAGAACATAAGAAAATATGGAGTCAGCAATAGGCCGGTTGGCCTGTGCATGGCAGCTCCTGTCGAGAGTTACTACCACTCTCTATCATCCATGAATCTATCTAGCCTCCTTTTGAAACTTTCCAGAGTTCCCGCACTTGCTACAAATTGCTAAGCTTGTTCCACTCGTCCACCACCCTATTTGTGAACCAGTTTCTTCCTATCTCCCTCCTAAACCTAAACTTATCCAACTTGAATCCGTTGCCCTGAGTCCTATCCTGCTCGGATATTATAAGAACTTTATCTATATCCCCTTTATTGATTCCTTTCACCCACTTAAATACTTCTATCATATCTCCCCGCACTCTTCGTCTTTCTAGGGAATGCAAGTCAAGTTTCTTTAACCTATCCTGATATGGAAGGTTTCTAAGTCCCGGAAACATTTTGTCATTCTTCGCTGCACCGACTCTAGTGAATTTATATCCATTCTATAATAGGGGCACCAGAACTGAACCGCATAATCGAGGTGCGGCCTGACAAGCGCTAGGTATAGTTGCAATAAGACCTCTGCACTCTTGTTACTTACACTTCCAGATATAAAACCCAATACTCTGTCTGCCTTATTTCGAACCTTAACGCACTGTTTTCTAGGCCGTAGGTCCGGGCTTACAAGTACCCCTAGGTCTCTTTCACAAGTCGACTTCTCTAGGTTGATGTTGTTAAGGCTGTATACATTATAAGTATTTGTTCTTACAATATTATGTACGCTGCACTTGCTAGTGTTGAATTTAATTTGCCATTTTTCAGACCACCCCTGCAGTATATTTAGATCCTCCTGTAATGCATTTGCATCCTGCCCTGAATTAATTTGCCGCCCTATTTTGGTGTCATCCGTAAACTTGCTTATGTCACTGCTGATCCCAGTATCTCGATCGTTTATGTAGATTATGAGCAAGAGTGGGCCTAGTACTAACCCCTGGGGAACCCCATTGGTTACACGGCCCCACTCAGATTTAACACCATCTACGCTGACCCTCTGCGTTCTATCGGTGAGCCATGATTTTATCCAATTTAAAACTTTCCCCTCGATACCATGAGCCTTAATTTTTCTCAGAAGCCTCTGATGCGGTACTCTGTCAAATGCTTTGCTAAAGTCTAAGTAAATAACATCGTAATTCTCGTCGTTATCTACTACCTCGAAGACTTTCCTAAAAAACGTTAGCAGATTTGTTAGACAAGATTTTCCCTTTGTAAACCCATGTTGAGAGTCGTAGATTAATTTGCTTTTCTCTAGATGCTATCTGCGATAATTGATTCATGAAATTTTCCCACTACTGACGTCAAACTGATCGGCCGGTAATTTGACGCTGATGCTCTGTCTCCCTTTTTGAATATGGGTACTACATTTGTCTGTTTCCACAAGTCTGGCACAACTCCAGTGTCTAATGATTTTGTAAATAAGTTTACGAGGGGTCCGCTAATCTGTTCCCTACACTCTTTCAAGACTCGAGGGAAAATTTCATCCGGCCCTGAGGATTTTGTTTTCTTTAGTTTATTTATCTTCTTAAGAACATCCTCTTTTCTGATAGTGATATTCTTTAATTTCTCTTCTTCCTTTCCCTTAAATGTCAGTTCCACCTCTGGAATTTCATCGCAATTGTCTCCCAATTAGTTCTACCATGCCAGTAAATATCTTGCCGACAGTCTGGTCCCATAGGTCTGTATACCTATTAGGCATCGTGTGGATACAGATTATACTGAACCTTTAGTACACAGGGAAACAACGTGGCCGGCGATGCACCCGACCGTCTTCACTTGCCCAGATGGATTTTGTTGTTGTTGTTGAGATTGTCGGACCGTAGTCCGACACGGGCCTTTGCCTATAGGCGGCCCGTTTGGTGGTTCCGGCTGGAGCTCGAGGAGCAGCCAGACCGGATTGGGATTGGAGGTGGTCCCACCTGCAGATGGAAGGATACTGCAGGTTGCAAGTGTGAGCGGACCCCCGATCAGTGGACGCTTACCACCAACCCCCACTCTTGGACGTGGTCAGTTTCGGAGTGGCGCGCCCCCCGAACTGGGGTCCGCACTTGCTGGGAAAGGATGCTTACTAAGCTATCTGGGTGGTGGGTATCGTGTGATGACCCGGAGTAGGTGGTGAATGTGGTCTGTATGGGCCTTTCGGGTTAGAGTGGCCGCTGGTGTTGTGTGTGGTTCTGGGGAGATTTGAGTTTTGTTTCGGAGGCTTTGTGTGACCTCGCAGTCGAGGAGATAATGCTCAAGTGGGTTGGCTGCTGGCTCCTGACAGTAGGTGCAATCCATGACGTCATTGCCGATCATCTGCCAGGAGCACTTGTACCCTAGTCGTAGTCCCCAGATGGAAAGTTAGGTCTCATTTACCGCTTTACTTTGACTCGTATGGCCAAAAATTAATAATATTATACTAATCGACATCTTGGCAACAGTCGCTCGGCAAGCCTCGCCTGACGCGGGCTGTCCAGTTGAGCTCTATAAATTGGTCACCTGGGTAATCCGTTAAAGTTTACATTGCTTGTTAATACAATTAGTGATCTTGTTATTTAATGTTAAAATATTTTCTTACCTTGATTGGTTAGAAGAGTAATGTTGGCAGGGATTTCTGAAATCTGGAAGTGTGTTTTTAATTTATTTTGGGTAAGACTACATAAAGTGAATCTTCTGATTTGAGCGCGTATATCAAGATGTGCTCACAGTCAGAGCTCTGTTGAGTATCTGCTGGCAGGCTTCACCTCTAGACCATGTACTTACTTTAATATTTAAGATGAGGGTTACATTAGCATGGTTAGTGCTTATAAATTGTAGTGATTATTGTGATATAATGATGTAGCATTGTTGTAACAACTTATCTTAAGGCATCGACATATTTTCCAGATTTTTTCTTCTTCGGAAAATCTTAGTCTTCGTAATAACATGGATCTCTTATTTACCAAATGTTAATATTGCCTGAGTGGTCAAAATGAGACTAAAGGAGATAACTCGAGCGATGATAGGATACTCTGTTTCCAAACACCACAGGTTTTTCAACAACAAGTTACTCAGGGAAAAATATAATAAATACGCGAGATCTGGTCGTTATACGCTAACTTTGAATTATGTTTTAACGGAGTAGGGACATTATGTCCGGTCAAATATTTACTGTACATGGTAGACCGACAGCATATGTACGCTAGTGGGATCTACTTTAAACTGCGTGCCAACTTTTTTTCTCTAGTGTTTAACATGTCGATATAGCAAATAAAACTTGTGGTCAACATTCTGTTGGCTTTTAGGCTATATTTAGAGCTGACAAATTACGCAATATTACTATACAAAATCAGGGAACGGAAAATAGTAAATGTAAGCGACCTAATTTCATTTATTTTTTACAGAAACACTTACTTGGCAGTCTAAAATGGTAGTGGGTGTAGAATTTTCACACGTGCTTACCCAACAGGCCATTTTCAACATCTTTTCAGCCTTGAGTTTCTCCAACTAACAATATTTTTCTGTTTCAGATTCTGATGCATTTATAAGTTGGTAATATTTGCGATGGCTGCTTGTGTCAGGACGAGGAACCAAAAATCCAGCCATCTCAGTCACTATCTTGGGTCTGGGTTGTGTTTTAATGTGTATTCAAGATGCAAATGATGCTCTTTCAATGCTCCTCGTGGTTAAGAAAACCCCAGACATATATATTGTTCACCAGTTCTCTCAAAGATTTATAAACATGATGGACAGCTTGAGTAACAGTTGACCAATACATAAAAACCTATTTGAAAGCACTCGACATAAGAAAACTCTGAAGCAAACTCCTATATACGACATATTTCCACGTCAAAGATGATACTAAGATCAAGGACATAAAAAACTCTTGGCACACATCACCACCAAAGTTGAACTCGCCTAATATCTTTCAGAGAAGCTGATCAAGCATGTCAGGGAAAGTTCCACAGATTTCTTGTCAAGCACCAAATAACAATGATAGTCAACTATCTCCTATCTGAAATTGTAAGCAAGTCGGAGATGACTACTGGCCAGCACGACCTAAAAGAGGAAAACAAGCTTTTTATTTTTAACGCATTTGAAGTAAAGCACAAAAATCCACAGTCAACTTTTCATGTATTTTAAGTAGACACTGATGTATTTGTTCTCTTTACTGGCCTTTACTACCAAGATCAACCACACTGTTAAGAAAGAGCAGTGAGAAAATTAAGATACAAGACACCTGAAGTTGGGAAAAAAAATAGCTGATGCATTGATTTGGTGGTACGCCTGTAAGGGAAGTGATAACACAGGGTCATTTGCAGGCAAAGGTGTAGCAAGTCAAATGAAAACTGTTTTGCAAGCCGAAGAAGATATTCAGGAAGCCCTCGCCCAGTCTGGGCAGGCAAATAACTAATCTGCCTAATTGGGTCCTTCACCAGATGGAGCGGTATGTGTGCTCACTCTACGGAACTGAGAACATCAATGCTTCCACTCTCCGAGACATCAGATGGCAGTTATTCGCCCAAAGGGGGAAAGGAGGCCAACAACTGCCGCCGACTTTAGGAACACTTATTCCCCATATCTAGAGGGCACACTACTTGGCCTTGGTTTGGAAGTCCTCAAGACGACCTTGTCCACATCTTCCTCCACCTACAGATTTCCACTGGAACATTGTGGACTGCTGATTGATGCCAGTCTGCTGCCTCAATCCACCCGCTCCTGAAGCACTGCTGGAACTTTATAGGGTAGCTGCAACACAGCATGTAACAGAAAATCGCGTGGATGCCTCAAAAATTAGTTACCATGTACAGATACGTGCGGATGTGGTGGTATATTTGTAACCGGTCGGAATTTACTGGACTTTAATTTCTCACTTGACTTGGGGTTTATTAAAAATTAATAGATGGTAATGGCAGTGGAAGCGCCCCTTTGAGAAAAATCCCGAACCAGCACAAGAACACTTAAATCTACTAAACAAAATTAATTGTCCTTGACCCGTGGAAGGATAGCGTCTGTGACTGGGATGAATGAGACACACTGTAAAATTTTGACACATATATTCCCTCCAACACTACAAGCACAATCAAATAATGGTACACCAATATGCCCACCTCTTAACTTGAACTTAAAACACTACTCTGGGGAATAAAAGTTATACATGATATAGAAATTATTAGAAACTCAGGCAACAATAAATTTGAAGTATTAAGAAATGTTGCTTGCACACATGAAACAGGCCTTAAGGGCTTTCACAAAATAATATCAGTCATTTAGGAAATGGTATTAAAAATAAGAAATTAAATACTCTACAATGAATAGGCCTTAAGGGCACTCAACAAAGTTATATCACCCCAACAGATGCACTCTTCCTAACCTAGCTTAAACACTACTCTGGGGAACAAAGGTTATACCTGAGATCAGAATTATGGAGAAAATTTAGATGCATTAAAAGAATCAAACTCCAGTATCACTCTGGTTCCACTTAATGACACAAACATTCAAAAAACACTACTATCAAAATTATTTAAGAAATATTAAACTACACACGTCAGATATCAGTCTGAGAAATGGTATTAACTACACCCGTAATAAGGGAGATAAAATGTTCCTCTAGGTATCTCCTAGAGACCTAGACTCACGGTCTCAGTGTGTGACCATTAATTTACTCAGATAGCCTCAGTGTACTCCCAGTGCGTCCATGGGCAGGAAGAGAGAACGCCAGCAGGTGTCTATGGCCAGTAGGTAACACTTCTAGCTGACAGAGGACACGTGGTGTTGTGCACCCGAGTGGTAAGAACTGATCACCCACTGCTGGTGCTGGTCCCGTGTCGTTTTAGTTGTCCGGAGCACTCGTTCACTCAAGAGATCCTTTGCTGCCCCGCTAAACAGTGACAGGCCTACACTGATCGGTCCAATGGCGACAATCATCAACGGCAGTCTCAAACGGCAGTCAATCTCTCGCAGTCAACTCCAGTCAACTCAGGTCAAGTGGGTTCTGACGGAAACCCTGAAATGAACTCACTGTTAGCTCTTGTTAACTTTACCACTGCCCTATCTAAACCCTGTCTGAGATCGAATGAGACTTACTTGTTATACTGCAATAGCGCAGCACAGGTGACTAGGCCACGTGACTATTTCTGTGACGGACGCGCAGGGACGCCTTGTATGTCTGAATACTTCTCCGTGACTGAGGGCAAGCCAGCGTCGCGTCCTCTCAAGGCGTTAGCTTAGGCCTACGTGACATATTTTCCGCCTAACTAATAACTCCTTGGGACGCCCGTAACGTTATTCAGACTGATAAACGATCTATAATAATTTCCAATTCAATAATAGTCCCTTACTTCATGAATCGCATCATTATTAATTCGGTAAATTACATTTAATATCATATAGGCCTAGTTCCACCATCTCTCGCTATGAGCAGGAAGCGCTCTCTTCCCTCCCATGACCTTGAACGCTCGGTGTTGCCAATGGCGGGGCATTCGAAATTACTCTGAAATTTCTGAATATTACATATGCAATATGCATAAACACTGCGCAAGAACGACCTCTTGATGAAACAGACTAATTTCACATTAACAGTACTGTTTAATTCTTTAATGGAAACAAGTTCATAGCTGGTCTCTTATATTAAATACAACACCTATTTTTCTTTATATATTCAACACTTATGTCGTCAGGATCTATATACTATGTGATTTTTAAAGATCTGACAAATGACAATATGTTGCATGCACTTTAAGTGCGCATGCACTCTTTTGTATGTACTGTATTTTTGTATTTTTTTTAATGTTTTAAAGGTTAAACTGGACTGTAAAGAGAGCTAGATTAAAGGGGGGCCCAGGGGGTACTTGCTCCGGGTCTCCTATTCAAAGGGGCCCTCTGGTGGAGAGCAAGAAAGAAAATGTCATATTATTTCTTTTGAACACTCTGAAATAGCATTAACAGACAGGAACAAAAGGGCCACCCCTCCCCCCCCCCCCCAATCATTACTGCCCCGGGCCCCTAAGACCTTAATCTGCCCCTGACTGTAAATCATGTATTCATATTATTTCATAATGTTAGCATATATTCTCAAGTAACCGGAATTATTGTATAAACAAGTATACTGCTTGATGATCACTTTGAAATCATTGTGAAGTCTTAAATTGTTATTACTCAATGTGAAAATACTTAAAGAAAATGAGTATTAAGTTATTATGTAAAACATATCAATTTCTCAGTAAATAAGTATTGATATCTTTTTAAATAAAATTAAATGATTGATGATTGTATTTGTGATGAAATTGTAGACATACTTATAAATAATTGAGATTATCCCCATAAATTGTGAGATACTGAGAGAAAAGTTTGGAAAAATTGGAGTGTACTTGTATAACGGACAATTTCAACTCAGATCAAGATGGTAGAACCACATGATTCTTAGGCTCCCTTCACACGAGCGTGCTTTCACGCCGCGTGAAAACACGCGTAGTTTAGAAATACATAGAGTTCAATGGGACCTTTCATACGGTAGTGAGCTGGAAAAGTTCACGCGGCGTGCGCCGTCACAGCACTCCTGTACTGCCAACCTGCGGCGAGAAAAAAAAAACACGCCGAGCGTGCTGGAAAAACCATGTGGCTATGGTTCCCTTTACACGAGCGTGTTTTCACGTGTCTCAGTTGTGGTTCATCTCTGGAGGGGACAACAATTTTCACGATGCATGAAAACACGCTTGCGTGAACGGCTAGCAAAACTACACCCACCCGACCGCGAGTGTTTTCAAGACGCTCATGTCAAGGGAGCCTTAGTGTTTCTAAATGAGTGATAATTGATATTTTAACAGGATTATGAAGAATGAGTATGGTATATATTTTTTTTTAAATAAGTAGTGAAAAATTTTAATTTGAAGAAATATTGTGAAATATTTAACTGAAATGTTAACCACAGCCATACCTTGAGGGAACTGTGTAAGGATAGTGATTTCCAGATAGATTTCTCAAGAAACAGTCATGTTTTAGGTCTGTCTCTGAAAGTATATTTGATACAGGGTTTAAGTGCAAGCTGTAATATTGTCCGAAGGGGTTCTCTAGTTTCTGTTTGAACATCCGAGTGGAAAAACACTGGAAAAATCAACTTGAGACTAGACTTATGAAAACAGCTAAGTAATTAATTTTTTTATGATTAGGAGAGAACTGAGAGAAGTTCGCTAGTGAATAATAATGAATTTAAAATAATTTGGAAAAGTATTATGTGTGCAATATACCTATAATAGTGAGAAGTTATCACTGGACATTATGATGAATTATAATGAGAATTAGAAAAGATTGTGTGATTACTGAACTTTCATATATTATCTTTGTAATGATTAATTTTTATGCGTTACTAATTTTCTTAATAATTATGAATATTTACATTTAAATTGAGTATTAATTTGACCATAATTATAAATGAATTCATAATTTATAGCTTTTTATTTGGGACTTAGATAAGGTAATATACAGATTGAGAATATTAATCAACTGGTGCCAGCACAATTTGCCGATTGCGTACCACTCAATATCAATTTGGATTTCCTTGTCTGAATAACAAAGAACAAAGTGGAAAACTCAAATATCTGATAGTGTTAAATGTTACATTACCAAGTATCCTTACTTATATTTTTTTGTGAAATTTTGCATTATATTAAGTAACAATACTACTAGAACACATCACCAGTGTTCTGGCCCTTTAACCGTTGATATAATAAGGGTTTTAGTAGGCAAACCCAATTGTCTGTTATGTATTTATTGAGGAACTATCTCAGATACAGTTCCAAGTGTATATCACCGTAACTTAATCACTGTAGCTATGAGTGTTAAGATGAGGACGGAGGCTATATTAAATAGCTCTGCTAAGTAAGTCCTGTCGATGAGCGATGAGTGATATGAGTAGGGACTCATCGAGGGAGAACTACTGCCTGCATTAGGTGGCCAGAGAGCCGGCTACTTAGTGCCTTAGCTCAGCATTAAGTGACGCAACTTCCCGTGGGCACATCTTAACACGTGCTCTGAACATGCTACCTCATTGCTAGTGGAAAGTTACAGAGGGTGATAGAGTATATAAATCAAATGTAATTTAACCCATTTATTGGATAAAATCATGGCTCACCGATAGAACGCAGAGGGTCAGCGTAGATGGTGTTAAATCTGAGTGGGGCCGTGTAACCAGTGGGGTTCCCCAGGGGTCAGTACTAGGCCCACTCTTGTTCATAATCTACATAAACGATTTAGATACTGGGATCAGCAGTGACATAAGCAAGTTTGCGGGTGACACCAAAATAGGGCGGCAAATGAATTCAGGGCAGGATGCAAATGCATTACAGGATGATCTAAATAAACTGCAGGGGTGGTCTGATAAATGGCAAATGAAATTCAACACTAGCAAGTGCAGCGTACTTAATATTGGAAGAACAAATACTTATAATGTATACAGCCTTAACAACATCAACCTAGAGAAGTCGACTTGTGAAAGAGACCTAGGGGTACTTGTAAGCCCGGACCTACGGCCTAGAAAACAGTGTGTTAATGTTCGAAATAAGGCAAACAGAGTATTGGGTTTTATATCTAGAAGTGTAAGTAACAAGAGTGCAGAGGTCTTATTGCAACTATATCTTGCGCTAGTCAGGCCGCACCTCGATTATGCGGTCCAGTTCTGGTGCCCCTATTATAGAATGGATATAAATTCACTAGAGTCGGTGCAGCGAAGAATGACAAAAATGATTCCGGGACTTAGAAACCCTCCATATCAGGATAGGTTAAAGAAACTTAACTTGCATTCCCTAGAAAGACGAAGAGTGCAGGGAGATATGATAGGAGTATTTAAGTGGGTGAAAAGAATCAATAAAGGGGATATAGATAAAGTTCTTATAATATCCGAGCAGGATAGGACTCGGAGCAACGGATTCAAGTTGGATAAGTTTAGGTTTAGGAGGGAGATAGGAAGAAACTGGTTCACAAATAGGGTGGTGGACGAGTGGAACAAGCTTAGCAACTTTGTAGTAAGTGCGGGAACTCTGGAAAGTTTCAAATGGAGGCTAGATAGATTCATGAATGATAGAGAGTGGTAGTAACTCTCGACAGGAGCTGCCATGCACAGGCCAACCGGCCTATTGCAGACTCCATATTTTCTTATGTTCTTATGTTCTTATAATACTTCTGCCTATAAGGCAGGGATCTATCACACCAGTGTTTCCTCTGTGTTAACTGGCTCACATCCAAGACATTATATAAAAACACTTGCTTTTGTATTATTCTTAAGGATAATGTAAAGTATACGTTGATTAATTGTTTTCTGTGTTGTGTTATCTGACCTCCTAACCAGCAGTGAGGACTGTGTTAACTGATTTATACTCTCAAGTTGGCAGTGATTCTAGGTAACGTAATAATAATCCCTCCAGAGGAAGCAAACTGATGCTACTAAGTTGCCTGAGGCTGGATGGAGGTGACTGATGGAGATGATCAGAGTGAAGGAGGCCAATCATCATTCCGTGAAATTCCTGACGACTTGTCCATTACACGTTGTGGTGACTTCCTGGGGAGGTCGTCGCGTTCTGTATTGAGGCTACTTTATTTACTGTGTTTAACTGATTAATCCCACAATATCATCCAGAATGTCTCGAATTATTCAAGTCACCATGCACTATACCTCAGATTATTCATAATATGTGCTGCTAATAATCGAGAAATATTCACGAACAAATCTAATTAAAGTTTCCAGTTAATATCTACACTTTAGTCTTGACTATTCCGAATAATCATTTAAGGATACGAAGATATAAATTACTTGGTTCCTAAATGATAACCACAATATCTTGTAAAAAGATGTCTTAAATCTATAGATTGAACTTTGGATGAATATTGAGGAAATTTCACGATATATTTTGAGGATCCCAAATTACCAAGTTGAAATTGTTACGGTATTGGTCTGGGAGCCCAATATGTCTTGGTAGGATGCCCATTTATTATTGTAATAAATTAGGGATCAAACATTCAACTAATAATGTTATCGATTATATAACACTTATCATCTCGGGCAGATAGTCTTTTGTTTTGTCTTGATCACAGAATAAATAACACAAAACGGAGACTCCTTTCTACTGGGTAGAATAATATAAGATGTTGAAGAGCAGTTATATATTCGTTGCCATCAGGAGTTTCACAGTCATCACATCAGTATTATTTCCAATTATTGTGAACTAGAAAATATTTTGTATTTATCGAGACATGACATAAAAAATGTCAACGTCTCACAAGGAAATCAATGAGTTATGAAACAAAAATACTTCTGGGTGCTCACTTCGTAAAAAGTCTGATCGCAATATGTCCAGCCCCTTGGTTGATGAAAACAAAAGTAATGTGAATATTAAGAGAAGATCTTTGAATAAGACAGAACTTCAAGAGATCTGAATGTGTTTTATTCTGTATCAGAGGAGCGAGTCATTGATCCTCTACTTGCATGTAATTTATACACATAAATGTTATTGTATTTCAGCTGCATCTTATGGCAGCAACGTTGACAGTTAATAAAGTGTCTGTAGCATCATTTTCGCATCAGCAGAAAAATTTGGTAGCTGTGATTCCTTGTAGTGTATTTGTTATTTAATAAGAGGTACTAACAGTTGGCAGCATTCTTGTAGAGGAGAAGTTTTCTAAATGTGGTGTCCGCAGTCTTGGTTGTATCCTGGGTTCACCTGCAACTGAACTCATATGTCTGCATTTCAGGACTTCATCCCATTTTAAACTGTTCAAGTCAAAGAGATTGTTAGTTCGTCAGATAAAACGTTAAGTTGTATCATTTACAATTTTCACGAGATATATGAATATCAATTACGGTGGATAATTCAGTGCCATAGTAATAAGTCAAAAGGTAAGTTAATACTCAGCGCTTTGGGAAATATTAAAATTTTGTTTATATACCAAACTAATTTGATTGTTTGAAGTGCTGTAAATTAATAAAGATGCGTAAAGGCGTAAGGGCCGTGGAACATTATTAATTCAATTAATTAAAATTTCACCAAGCTTTTAAGGTGACCTTATTGATATATGAAAGGTTAATTACCCTGTATCCTGGGTGTAGTAGTTTTGACACCTAATAGGTATTTTTTGTTTATCTGTGTAAAATATTTTTCGTGATTATTTTCGTATAATTCACTTACTTTAACTATATGCTTCAGAATCCATAATCTACAATTGAATTTCTCGGCTGCTTGATACCATAATAACTGAAAATGAACCAAATGATAATTAATTAAATCCAAAGTAATAAAATGTATTTAAAATTATAACTTTTATTGCTTAATGGTAATAGGAGTACCGTAGTAATTATCTTTATGGTGATGAATTATTAAAAGAAGTGTAGTCACTCATGTCAACCGGATGTTATGACCATGGCAAGTATAACACTAGTTTACTATCGACAAAAACACTGATTATATTACAAGTACGACGTAAAAAAGGGTAGCAGTGTTTAAATAAGTTAGTAAAGAGTTTAGATTATTCATTTTATTTGCAGAATTTTGCCTTAATATTTAATTGAGCCTCATTATCACCCGATGGATATCCAAAGATCAGTTAGTTTCCCAAGGAATAGTCAGTTACCTAAGCATCAATCAGTCACCCAAGGATCAGTTAGTTACCCAAGGATCAATCAGTTACCCAAGGATCACTTTGTAATAATGTGTTGTCTAGTGGTAGACCCTGCTGCCATATGCCATCACGATACGTTACGAAGTCTTTAGTTAAGAGGTGAAAAAAGATTATTAGGGGTTGAAGGAAAAGTGGTGAAACTGAAATACAGTAGGAGTAGAAAGAATCTGAGCCCAACCAGATCGCTTCATCTTTCTTATTGGTGTTTTATCTTTGTTCTGCTCCCTTGGGTCGTCAGACCTTTGTATTAATATTGGTTTATTTATATAATGCTCACTTGAGACCTGAACCTCGGCGAGGTTGGTTCTCCCGGCTCCCTGATCCTTCCCCCCGAGGTACCGCGTGACCATGATCATGATCACCCTAGCCCAGGCGAAGGTTGTGAGACTGATTCCGGTCGAGCACCCTTCGCGCAAGAAACTAAATCTTCTTGTGATTAAAGATTTTTTCGACCACATTGGACTAAAGGGGGTGACAGGGGTCGTCCGGAGTAGCGGTGGTACCCTTGTCATCACGTTCGAAGAATGGGGGCAGGCCCACAAATTACCCCATCGAACGATCATCAATGGAGTTGACGTCATGTTTGACGCCCTACTTCAGGATAACTTGATTTTGGGAGTCATTTCCCACTCTGAGATTGAGTATCTCGAAAGAGACGAACTTGGCGAGCTGATTGGAGATCAGCTCGCAGTACTTAGGAAGCTGACCAGCACAACTGCCCTGGTTGGTTCTCCTAAGGAACTTCCCAGCTCCGTTATACTGGGTTGGGAGAAAATCCCAGTGAAACCTCAACAGCCAAAACCCACTCGTTGCTACAATTGCCAGAAATATGGCCATCTGGCGAGGAAGTGTCGCGCTCCCAAGGTGTGCTCTAGCTGCGGGGCACCCGGCCACACCGACGCTGACTGCCAGGCGGCCGTTAAGAAGTGCGCGGCTTGTGGTGGCCCTCACTCCTCCTCCGACCGGCTTTGTCCCAAGTGGAGGGAGGAGTGCAGGGTGGCCAGGCTGCGGTCTAAGGAAAAGTTGACTTACAAGGAGGCTCTCCTTGCAGTCAAGACTCTAGAAAAAAACAACCAAGACCGAAACAAACAAGAAAAGAACAAACAAGACAAAAACGAACAAGAAAAGAACAATCAAGATATCAACAAAGAAGAACCTGATAATATTATCGAAGACCAGACAGAACAAGACCAAAAAGAAGAAGACGAAGAACAAGAAGTAGAATGGAAAGTAAAAACTAAAAGAAGAACAAAGAGAAAAAAGAAGACCAACCAATCAGCTTCGGCCGAAATAGCCTAACGGCGAAGAGGCCAGAAATCCCTAACAACTTTGAACTATAATGCTGCTTATTATTATTATTTTTATTATTGTTGGAGTTAGTGAGCCCGCCCATGTCCTTGTGTAACTGGGAGGGTAGTCACATTTGTTTTTTTTTTTTTTTTTTTTTTTTTTGAGGTGTGAGTTAAGTGTTAGTTGTGTTAGTCTAAAGGGACACTGTATGGAGAGGCCTGCCAGGTTCTTAGTGGAGCTGGTAGGTCACTCTCATCTTTATTCCTCTATTAATGTTTTATGTGTAAATGTGTATATTGGGGCAGGAGGTGGTTCAATTACTTCTTCCTGGCTGATGTAGCTGGGAGGGTAATCACATTATTATTATTAATATTATTTTTTTTTTTTGATGGAGTTAGTGAGCCCGCCCAGGTCCTTGTGTAGCTGGGAGGGTAGTCACATTTTTTTTTTTTTTTTTTTTTTTTTTTTTTGCTAAGATGTTAGTTCAATGTTAAATGTTAAATGTTAAATATTAGTTATGTTAGTCTAAAGGTACACTGTATGGAGAGGCCTGTCAGGTTCTTAGTGGAGCTGGTAGGTCACTCTCATCTTTTATTCTCTCTATTAATGTTTTATTTGTATATTGGGGCAGGAGATGGTTCAATTACTTTCTTCCTGGCTGATTTAAACCAACTGTGTTCTTGGAATTCTTCGTTGTCTATATTATTTATCCAGTTTTGATATGTTTCTGTGTTAAGTTCAGTCACTTTTTTCCAAATATTTGCAGCTTTGTTGTGTATATCTACATTGATTGCTAAGAGGTTTGCTCTCTTGTGTAGCTGTTCATTATTGATGTGGTCTGTATATTTTATGTTATATATAAATCTGAGGGCTATATTTTGTACTGTTTGTAACCTTTTAATGCACGTTTTACAAAGGGTGTTCAATGGGATGGGTGGTAGGGTGTGTCAATTTTGTCAACATGTTAAAAATCAAATTTGGTAGTCAAAATATTGTGCCTCTTTATGTCTAAACTTGAGATTAGCAAACAAAAATGAATTGAAATAACCCTCACCTACATCAATTATACCTTAAAGTTTCAAATATCAGTATTTCAACAAATTAATGAGACTTGATTAGAATTATTCACTTGATATTAACTAATCTCATGTAAGCATATGGATTATGGAGTATTTTATGGTTCTATAGCTTGTGTACAATATGCATGTCAGAACATGAACATGAACAGGCTCTCCGTGTGGGACAGTTTAATTGTTGTTTTGACTTGTACCAAGCGTGAGGATAAGGCGCCCGGCTCACTCTCCTTCTAGATATCATAGACGGTGGTTTGCTCTCATTGCACTTGCACCTACTCTACCAGACGAATTCTACATTTTAATTATTGTAAGTAGGGCATATTGATTGTCGCAGTTACTTATATCATTGTATAAAACATTATGTTCTAAGAAATTATTATGTTATTTCTGTTACAGCATTTTTGATAAACAAATTGATATTTTTTGAAACAACAATTGAATTATGAAACATTGAAATATTTTTAAATTTGTCAGATAGTGTGAAGATGTCAAAATTGAAGACAAGAAGTCAGTTGTCAACCCACTTGAGCCTGCTAGTTGGTAAAGGGAAGGAGCTTCCTGTATCAGAACTTCCAACAGTGAGAGACATGCTAAGATTAGGGTTACTCCTTCGAGAAAAAAATGCAAAGGACAGAAGGAACTATACAGATAAAGAACTCATAAATGACATGATAGTCCCTCTTCTGCATCAATGGACAAAAGCTAATGCACTATTCAAACCACCTGTGATTAATCAGTGTCGAACTATTGAGCTAAAACTAACGAAATTATGGCACAAAGCAGTTGAAACATCACTTGGTAAAGGAAACTTGGCCAGGAAAAATGAATTTCTGCGCACACTTGATACTCTGTTTGACATTTTGACCTGCAAGTGCTCCATACAATTATGTTCTGAATCCAACTGTTCTCACTCAGGTAAGAGAGAAAATAATTCCCACATTGATTGTGGTTGTCCTCGTGAAAAGAAGATCCCTGTTTTAGAGCTTGAATTTATAAAGGCACAGAGGACAAAGGCAGTAGGCCAAGGAAGTTTGCAAATGGGTTCAATAGATTATTCAGAAACAAAGAAGCAGATTGCTAATGCCAAGAAGAGAGAACAAATCCGAGAGAGGGAACAAAAGAAGAAAATGAAGAGTGAAGAAGCCAGCCAAAGAGAGGAAGAGCTGTGTCAAGATGTTTATCACTTCTTTGATAGTTCTTCTGATGAACAGGAAGCAACATCAGATGATAGTTCCAAAGAGCCATCTGAACCTTTACCAAAGAAAATGAAATACAACACAAGAAATATTTCAAACATTGCTTTAGCTAGTATTCGCCACCATGCTGGACTTCGTGAGGCTGCAGAAATTGCAACTGCCGTTTGGATAGATGCAGGCCTCGTCAGCCGAGAGGATGTATCTTTGGTGATAGATCATAATAAAATTAGAAGAGCACAAGAAAAAATAATGAAGGAAATATCTGATCAGCATGAAAAAGATTTAAGCGAGGGAGGGCTCTCCTGTCTTTTGTTTGATGGAAGAATAGATGACACAAAAGTTTTGCTAGAAGTAGAGGGAGTGAACAGAAAGTTTCCAGGTCTCATCAAAGAAGAACACTACTCTGTCTGTTCTGAGCCTGGTGGTCGGTTTTTGTTTCACTTTGCTCCCGAAACTGAAGTAGAAGGGAAGAAACATGCAGAGGTCATTGCTGATCATATTTTATGTTGGGTTTAGGAGAGAGGACTTGGCAGTTCACTGCAGGCTGTTGGTGGAGATTCAACTGCAGTGAACACCGGATGGCAGGGGGTGTAATGACGCATTTAGAGAAAAAACTAGGAAGAAGACTTGTTTGGATTGTATGTGATTTACATACAGGCGAGCTACCTCTTCGTCATCTCATCCAGGAACTTGATGGTCCTACAAAGAGCAACAACAAGTGGTCAGGTCCCCTTGGCATCATGCTGGATGAAGCAACACAACTAGAAATAAATACAACCTTTCCAAAGGTCGAAGTTGGCCCTCCCCTTCCGGCGTTGTCTGAAGGAGTCATCAAAGATCTCAGCACAGATCAATCCTATGCTTATCGTATTGCCCAAGCAATAAGATCAGGAGAAGTGCCTCAGTCATTGGCTCTCTTGGAGATTGGACCTGTCAGTCACAGCCGTTGGTTAACTACAGCTCTTCGTTTCTGCAGGATTTGGATTTCCAAACACGAATTGAAGGGCAAAGTGCTGAAGAATTTGAAGTTAATTGTTGAATTTATTATTGGAGTTTATCTTCCCCAGTGGTTTAGTGTGAAACTTAATCCTATGTGGGTGGATGGGCCCAATCACCTTTTGTTTCAATTGCAGCTAGTAAGAACACAGAGGAAGGTAGTGAGGGACATCGTGTTACCTGTGGCAAGAAGGTCCGCTTGGTATGCTCGATCAGAAGCAGTTTTGCAAGCAATGCTTTGCAGTCAATGTACCAATCTCCGAACCGAGGCTGTAGAAGTCATTCTAAAGATTAGAGGAACGCTAATAGATGACGACCAGTTGGGAGACTGTTCGTTTCATTCAAGAAAAGTTCCCCCAATAAACGTCAATGCCACCAAATTGTCAGAATTGGTTGACTTGAGTTTGGAAGTCTTAGAGCCACCATTGACAACAAGTCTAACTAGCCAAGAATTGAGAAACCTTAAAGAGACTCCAATGCAGGTGCCGAAGTGGCCTTCCCACACTCAAAGTGTGGAGAGATGTGTGAAAATGGTCACAGAAGCAGCGGGCCATGTTTACAGCCACGAGAGGCGAGAAGGTTACATCAAAGCACAAATAGCAAGCAGACTACTGATGACAAGAAACCAAAGCAAAGAGAGTATGAAGGCATTGGTTACTTTCAAATAGACTACGGATAATAAAATATAATAATTTGAAACTTGAAACAGTAACATGTGTGCAAACGCTGGTTATGTTATAAATTCACAAATATGTACATTTAAAAATCCATTTGATGTAGGTAGGACTTATTATAAAAAAAAATTTATGCCAGAATATTGTTTTGCATGCTTAAAGACTACAATAAATTGCTACCAAATTACTCGATTTTCAATTTAGCCAGTTCACCCCCTAAATTGACACACCCTAATGGGTGGGTAGTCCATAATTGATTTGACAAGGGCAATATAAATCTTTCTTTTGTTATTAATGCTAAGGTTCTTAAAGCGTTTTATTTTTGATAATCTTATTCTTGCCTGTCGTTCTTTATCTTTTAAGTATGTTATATATCCTCTTTTTGTTAGTTTTAATCCAAGCATCCTGCCTTCAGTGTCGTATGGGTATAGTTCCTGGTCGACTATTACTGGACTTGTTTTAATCTTGGCTATTGGTATTATCTTGAATTTGTTCTTATTTGTCCTGATTTTCCATTTTTTCTCAAAATCATTTATGTTTTTTATCGCTCTTACCGTGTAGAGTGCCATAAATTGGGTTGATTTTCCTGGGTATGATACTATTTGAGTAATATCATCAGCAAACATTACATATTCGCTAAAGGGGGTAGGTTGGGGTGTGTCTGAAGTATAAATTGTATATAGTGTTGGAGAAAGGCATCCTCCTTGAGGTACTCCACTCTCAAGATTAAACATAGTTCCCATAAAGTTTCCAATTTGAATTTGTGCTCTCCTATCATCTAAATAGTTACACAATATTCTTAGCAAGTATTCGTTAAGTCCCAGTTCTAATATTGTATATTTTAAGCCTAAATGCCAAACTTTATCAAAAGCCTTAGAAACATCCCTTAAAATTATATTTTTCTGGTTACCCTTGCTTTTTTCTATTGCAATTATTTCCGTTATTATAGCTATTGCAGTTAGGGTATTTCTATTGGGCATAAATCCATGTTGTCTGTTGTTAGTTTTCCCATGTTGTGTTAAAAAGGCTATAAGTCTTGAATTTAAAATTTTTTCCAATAGTTTCCCGGTAATTTCTAATAAAGATATTGGCCTGTAGTTTAATATTTCCTTATTGTCCTTACCCTCCTTAGGAATAAATATCATTTTAGCATATTTTAGTTTGTCTGGAAAGTAACCAGTTATTAAGCATGCGTTATAAATGTTTAATAGTGTTTTTAGAATGTTTTCAGGTAGATTCATGATCATATTTCGTGTAATACCTGTGAGCCCGGGGGCTTTTTCCTTAAACTTCCTCAGACAGTGCATCATTTCTCCCATGGTTATTATTTGATTATTAGGTAATAAGTTATAGTCTATATATTGCCTTGGGGTGATTCTATGTATATGTCTTCCCATTTCGTCTTCTATCCTTTCTTCGTGTTCACTATCAAAATCTTCATTTTCCTCATCTGATATTTTAAAAACTTTTACCCATTCCCTTTTGAATGCTGACTCTTGTTCATTTTCCTCGTGCAGTTTTGTTCCATTTTGGTCTTTAATGTATGGTGTTTTTTGCTTGTTGTGCCCCATCATCTTGTTTATGGAAGTCCAAAATGTTTTTGTGTCTTTAGTCATGTCAGCCACCATTATAATATCATTCCATTTTTTATTGTTTGCTTCCTTACATGCGTCTCTTAATTTTAGCTGTAGTGCTGTCTGTGTCGTATATAGCCATCTGTTACTGCCGTGTCTTTCCATATACCTGTTTATTTCATTGTAATGGGTCTGGATAAATTCAACTTCTTCTGGTAGTCTGTTGTTGGGTAATGTTCTAAAGTGTGAAGTAGGAGTGTGTTTGGTTATAGATGTTTTTATTGCTGAGTGCAGTCTGTCCATTTCTGAGTCTATGTCTTCTGTTGTTTTCCCTTGTAGGTTAATCGAGTGGTGATTACCTAAGTCGTCTTTGAAGCTGTCCCAGTCTGTTTTACTCATTTTCAGTCTCTTTTTTATTGGTATCTGTATGGGGCTTGTTGACAGTGTTAGTATAATTGGCAGATGGTCACTGCCTGTAAGAGGTCCTTGTATTATATGGTAATTGAAAAAGGCTTTGTTGTTGGTAAAAATTTTGTCTGGTGTCGATTGCGTATTGTGATTTCTCCAGGTTGGAAAGTTAGGACCTAGATGATTGATTTTCCCTAGGTTTATTAATTGATTAAGGGCGTTTCCCACGGCGTTATTATTTGTATTGTCAAAAATCCTGTGTCTGGCGTTAAAGTCTCCTAAGATGTACATCGGATGACTATTGTTAGCCAATTTTAATAGGTCTTTTATAGGTAAGTAGGGTCGTCTCGGTGGCAGATAAGTAGTAGCAATAATTACGTCTCCTTGAGTTGTATTTATTTTTATTGCTAGAAATTCATCCTGGAAGTCATCGATTAGTTTAAATTTTAAGTTTCTTTTAACCGCTATAGCTACTACGTCATTTTTCTCGCCCGATTTATTTCTT
>CAUDMG010002750.1:805000-810000 GCA_958450375.1 Homarus gammarus | reverse complement strand
TTGATAGTGAATACTTTCATCATTGTGAGTTTTGATCCATTTACAGATCAGACCATACTTTACATAAGTGAGCAGGCCACTTCCTGCTCCACTATTGTATGCTGTAAACCCAGCTATCCTGGGTGCAGCTTTCTTCTGGGTGCTGGACGTGTAAGGTTCTTGTAAACCAATTACATCAATGTTAAAAACTTTAACAATCCATTGTAGGTCATTAATTCTGTGGTTAACACTCCGTATGTTCCATGAAATGAACCTAAGCGTTCGTGTTACGCATTCCACCTTGAACTGAGTATAGAGTCGCGCGTTGGCTTCATAGATCAACCTGACCAATAAGTTAACCGTTTCAAATTCTTCACCCCTGGAGTTCTTGATAATGCGCCTCTCGGCCCTAATTCCAGTAGGATTTTTATGCACAGGTTCCTTCATGAGTCCCGCTAGTTCCTCCTCCGTAAATATTGGAAGAAGTACAGGATTATGTACAGTTTTCAGACCTGAGGTTATTAAAGAGACCACGCTTGCAGTCTGGGGCTCATTCTCCCCATTCATGCTTCGATCACTATCGGTCTCGCTCTGGCTACTCACCCTCAAGTTCGCATCATTATGAGAGGAGGCACCACCTCCTTCAGAAGCTCCACTGACACTATCACTGCCATTGTTCACTGGTACACTTACTTGGCAGGCTTTAACCTGACCTGCATTGGCTAACGAAGGAGAGTCACTGTGCCTGTTAGTGTACTTTGATATTGTGATACTTGCAGAGCTTCACTCAGTGTATTTTTTTAGGCTAGTATGATTTATAATGTACTCTTTGACATGTAGTGATAAGTAATATTCAGCGTAGTGAGCAGAGCTTAACTCCCAGAACCAGTCTTGAGAACATTGTCGCAATGGAACCCATAGTTGCCAAACATTGACGTAACGTATAAAGTAAATATTTTTATTTTACGGATGCACCTCGTTGTGTTCTGACCTCACTAGGGGAAAGGTCACGGCAGGGTTAGCTCCAGAGGGATAATTATCAGATATGGCCAGTGATATGTGCGGTCTTGGGTATGAGAGTTTGTTGACCAAACTGGAGTGGTCCACTGAAGAATTGGCGAGGGCCAAGTTAGAAATTGAGAGGGCCACGTTGGAGAACCTGAAATTAAGGAAAGAGCTGGCGAAGTTAAAAGGAGAGGCTGGACGAGTAAAGCCAGTGTCTGACGAAAAATCAAGCGAGTGGAAAATTGTGAGTAGCGTGAAGACAAAGCTGGTGGTGAAGAAGCACACGAAGGATACGACAACAACGACAACAACAGCTAAGTGTACCAACCCCTTCAGTCCCTTGATAGACGAATTGGACGTTAGTACAGTCAGGGGCAGGGATGACAAGGAAGGTATAAAAACTTTAATTGTTGGTGACTCACAGGTAAGGTATACATGGACAGGGCCTTTTGTGGTAAAAACAAAAATAGGATGAGGGTGTGTTTGCCAGGAGCTGGGGTGGGGGATATAATTGACAGGATGGACAATATCTTGTCTGGTAATGGGAACAAACCCATTATCTGCCTCAGTGCAGGAGGCAATGATATTGGCCGGTGTAGGAGCGAGGAGCTTCTTGATAAGTTCAAGGCAGCCATAGATCGTATTAGGACTAAGGGAGGGATCCCTATCATATGCCGTGTCCTGCCTAGAAGGAGAGTTGGCAGTGAATGGTTGTCAAGGGCAGTTGGTGTTAACGACCGTCTTGACAGATATTGCAAGTCAATATCAGTCCCATTCATTGACAACTGGGACAACTTCTATGGCAGAAGGGACCTTTATGCTAGGGATGGGGTGCACCTGTCTAGGGATGGAGTAGCAACCCTGGCTGGGGCTCTAGAGGGGGCAGTTCAAAAGATATCGAAGTCTTTAAACTGCTAAGAGAACATAGGGGCACGGGGGTGGAGGAGACTGCAGTGGGAGCGGGTAAACAAGGCGGAAGATTACAGGGAAATAGTGTTAGGAATGATGACAAAACTAAATTAGACAGGGAGTTTAAAACTAAACGCGGTAAGGGGAGGACTCAGAACACGACTAACTTAAATGTATACTACGCGAACAGTAGAAGTATGAGAAACAAAATGGATGATATTAAGGCCTTGGTATGTACCGAAGAAATCGATATAATTGCATTCACTGAAACATGGATCAACCTAGACACACGTGAATTACCAGTCTAATACCAAATTGCGGGTTACAAACTGTTCCATACCGATAGGCAGACCAGGAAAGGAGGAGGAGTAGCAATCTATGTTAGGGATAATCTGAAGTGTGAAATAAATAAGGAAATAAAAACTGAGAGGAATACAGAAACAATTTGGATAGAATTAAGCGACGGTCGGGAAAAATTAATCACAGGAGTAATATATAGACCCCCCAATCTAGATAGCGGCAATGAGCGACTTATCTGGGATGAAATGCGCAGGGCTTCCATACACAACAAAGTCTGTATAGTAGGCGACTTTAACCTTGGCCAAATAGATTGGACCGACCTTACGGGTAACTCAGAATCAGAGGATTTTCTCGAGACGATCCAGGACTGTTTCCTAAGTCAACATATAACCGAACCCACACGGGGTAATAATATATTGGATTTAGTTTTGTCAAACAGAGAAAACCTCATTAGCAATGTCGAGGTAGGGAACGAACTTGCAAACAGCGATCACAAAGAAATTCGATTCCAGTTAGATTTTCAGGGCAGACGTAAGGAAAATTTCACTAAAGTACCAGATTTCAGAAGGGCAAACTTTGACAGTTTAAAGAGGCAGCTGGGAGAGGGGGTGTCGCGCTTGGCCGTGAACCTGACAGATGACACGGACCTGATAACGAGATCTGAGATTGCCGAGTTCCACGACAATTTAAATAGTGAGTTACTTAATGCACAAAGGCAGAACATACCATACAAAAAACTCAGATCAGACAACAATGACCCTAAATGGATAAATAATTATTTAAAGAACATCATTGGCCAAAGGAAGGCTATAGGTAGAAGGATAAATCGTGGCGAAATTCACCTCCGGGACTATTATAGGGTATTGGCGAGTAGGGTTAAAACCGAGATAAGGAAAGCAAAGAGGAATAATGAGGTAAGGATAGCAAGGGAGGCGAAGACAAACCCCAAAGGATTCTACCAAATGTATCAAACAAAAACACGAGAAAAGATTGGACCAATACGGTCAGACTCCGGCGAGCTCACTGATAACGACGGAGAAATGAGCAATAATTTGAATAAATATTTTTCAACAGTTTTCACCACCGAAAATTTAAACATGATACCCGAGGCACCGACTCTCTTCAGAGATAGTGAAGAAAACAAATTAAGTGAGATAGTAGTGACTAGTAACGATGTTAGTAAGCAAATAGACAAACTAAAGCCTAATAAGTCACCTGGTCCCGATGAGATATTTGCCAGAGTATTAAAGGAATGTAAGGAAGAGCTTAGTATGCCCTTAGCAAAGTTGTTTAACATGTCCTTAAAAACAGGTGTAGTACCAGAATCCTGGAGGATAGCGAATGTAATACCGATTTTCAAGAAGGGGGATAGATCACTATCCTCTAACTACCGCCCAATCAGTCTAACATCAATAGTAGGCAAATTACTGGAAGCAATCACTTCAAACTCTATTCGAAATCACCTGGAGAAGCACAGATTGATCAATGATTCCCAGCATGGCTTCACAAGCGGACGTTCTTGCCTAACTAATCTATTAACATTCTTTTCATCAGTTTTCGAATCAGTGGACGAGGGGCACAATTATGATGTGGTATATCTCGACTTTAGCAAAGCCTTCGACAGAGTCCCCCACGAAAGACTAATTAGAAAGGTAGAAGCTCATGGCATCAAAGGTGACATCCTTAAATGGATTTGGGCGCGGTTACAGGACAGGAAACAGCCAGTGAGCATTAACGGCACTAAGTCCCATTGGAGCAACGTCACAAGTGGAGTTCCCCAAGGCTCAGTACTTGGACCATTATTGTTTATTATATACATAAACGACATAGATATCGGCATAGACAGCAACATAAGTAAATTTGCTGATGATACTAAAATAGGACGTGTTATCAAATCTGACGAGGACTCGGCAAAACTACAGGAGGATCTAAACAAATTTTTCGAATGGTCTGAAAAATGGCAGATGAAATTTAACATCGACAAATGTAAAGTACTCAGTATAGGAAATGTAAACAGGGAAACCAGATACCAGATGAACAACGATGCCATAGAGAAATCCGACTGCGAGAGAGATTTAGGAGTAATGATAAGTAGGAACCTTAAGCCAAGTAAACAATGTGTTTTTGCTCGTAACAAGGCTAATAAAGTACTTGGGTTCATACAAAGGAGTGTTAGTTACAAGACTAGCGAGGTCATCCTAAAACTGTATTTTGCTCTTGTGAGACCACACCTGGATTGCGCAGTTCAGTTCTGGTCACCGTATTACAGAATGGATATAGAATCCTTGGAAAGAATTCAGAGGAGAATGACAAGACTAATCCCGGGCATTAGGAACCTTGAGTATAGAGACAGGTTAAAGCATCTTAATTTGCACTCCCTTGTGAGACGTAGAGCGAGGGGCGACCTGATAGAGGTGTATAAGTGGAAGGCAGGGCTAAACAAAGGGGACATTACAAAGGTACTCAAATTATCCAACCAGGAGCGAACTCGTAACAATGGTTTTAAATTGGACAAATTTAGATTTAGGCGTGAAATAGGTAAACACTGGTTTGGAAACAGAGTAGTGGATGAATGGAACAAGTTACCAAATATCATCATTAACTCGAATACGCTGAATTGCTTCAAACATAGGTTGGATGCTCATATGAGCAATAGGGGTTGGGTGTAAACGGGACTGCCCAGTATGGGCCAATAGGCCCGCTGGCAGTTTCCTCCATTCTTATGTTCTTATGTTCTTATGTTCTTATTTGGTGCTCATCCCTTCCTTCTGTTGTGCTAATTTTGTTGCTCTCCCTCATACTAGGAA